>BMAO01015182.1:275555-428133 GCA_019973975.1 Trichonephila clavata | reverse complement strand
ATGGAATGTTAGCTGGTCTAAACTTCCATTTCTTTTGTTCACTTGCCACAGAATGAAACTATGTATGATGGAAAGGTTGATATATATATATATATATATATATATATATATATATAAGAAAATAAAAGATACTATACCACCATTTTACAAAACTTCTAATTTGAGATATCTTTTTTTTATCGAAGTGGTCCCTCCCATGGCATCGTTATGTACAGTTTTTGGACAAGGTACTTCTTCTTTAGTACCATCTTTTTAGTCCAATTTATAGGTGTCATAATCGCTGGATTATGTGCAGTAGCGCAAAAATAAAGCGGTAATTAGACTTCCCATCGTTATAATAGCAAGGTCAATATATATTATAATGGGTTTTGCGCTTCTCACAAGTGCATTTTCTAAAATCATGTAGATGGAAAGTAATCTTCCCAAGGCCCACGAAAGGGTTAAATAATAATTACAATAACTGGGCCCCAAACTTCTCGACTGAGTAGAAAGTAACATCCTCACTATTGACAGATCTGGTGGACAGATCTATTTGGAGTCTAAAATTACAGCCCTTGTAAAGTCTAGTCTTGATACCAAATTCAGAGTTTGTGTCTCAAAACTAGTACTTCTTACTGCGAATGTGTCTTAGAATAGATGAACTTTTGTTGGAATGTGAGGGACACTACACATGAAGTTTGGGGCCGACACTACACGTGTGGCCGCCCCAAAAGGAAAAGGGACATATGTGCTTGTTAAGGACAAACTAGCATCGACTCAGATCATATCTTATTAAGAAAACACAGTGACTTGTTGACCTCCTTTAATTGGTTTTATTCCATTAGAAACATAAAAATATCGCTAACACTGAGCGAATGGTACATAAAGCCTACTTCTTTTCTTTATTATTACATGTTGCCAGGGGAAGCATAATTCACATAAAATAATCTTCTGATGGGTCTATCCGCGTTAATTTCATAAACTAATCCTCTTGGGTGACTTTGAGGCCAGCATTTATTCTATTTCACAGCCTCCTCGGGAAAAAACACGAGTTAGTGATATGCTAATTAGTTCGGCTATATAAATTCTAGTTTTCGTAAGAGAGAGAGAAGGAATTGCCAAACTAAATGTAAGTATCGTCTACGGATCACTTCAACAAGCTTAGCGCGTATTTGATAGCATTATAGCCAAGTATTAGATTAATCATTAAAGCAATCAAATTAAGTACCGACCTGAGGTTAGCAAGAGTTCGTCTCCTTGTCAATTCTGATAGCTGAGATTACTTAGACGGGAATATTAGATTTGAATGTTAGAATTGAGTATTAGATTTGAGTATCAGGATTAATCTAGATATTAGAAAATCACTCCAAGGTTTCCACTTATAGTTTGAACTTGTGCTTGTTAATTGTGTTTGTCTGTCTTCAATAAATAATTATTGTTATGGCTTTTGTTGGTGATGATATGTTTCCTTCCACACCAGGCGCGCCGGGCAATGTGAACCCAGTCCAAGATAGGACAGGGGCACGAGAATCTTATTAACGTCGTCTTGTGATACACATGAACCAAGAGACGTCTTAAGGCATGGGTCAATATGTCCAGGACCTCGACCACAATGGTGACCTCGTTTCGTTTTCGACAAGGTCTTAATAAGATCCTTATTCAATTAATTTCAACGGACAAATGTTTTTTCTGGTTGTATTCTCCGAGAAACTGGGAATATCGGACAATATATCAACTGGGTACATTTGATGACCATCGTCCATGTATTGGTCTAAATCTACCACCATTACTCATTCAGTCAAATGGCGGCAGTCGGTTGAGCCGGTTTGTGCTATTGTATGTCATACGCATTTGTTTCGCATTTTTACAACGTATGCTATGTACCGTCTACTTTTGAGGGTCATAGATGGGGGCCTAGATTTGTGTATGGGCCTACTTCTGCGTAGGGGACCAGGGCCTTAAGAAGTCTTAAGACATCCCTGCATAAACCACTTTTAGACTTAGAAGACCTTGGCTACACTGTAACCAGTTGTAGTCAATTAATTTCAAAACGTACCAAAGCCCCACTCCCTTTTTTCCTAGTAACATTATCGAGAAACGATCAAAACATCGCAGTATTTGATCTTACCCACTTAGGCAACATGCTGGTCAAAGCAGAGGGTACCTCATTCGAGGTATCACCCAGTGCTTCAAGTGCAACAACTTCTATCATATGGCAGCCAAATGCCACCAGAAGTCACGTTGTCTTGTGGTAAAGATCACATCAATAAAGACTGTGACATCAAAGAAAGGCAGGGGAATCCCTTCTGCAGTAATTGCGAGGTGTACGGGCATACTACTTGCTACACCGAATGTTCAAAGTTCTCTTAACCAAAGAAAGACATCACCACATTTTTACTAATACAAATAAAAACTTCCCCATTAACAGTGTTGTCGAGGGGATTTCCTTCACCAATATTGTTAGTGGAAACTAAGATTTCAAATATACTCCCATCGCCACAACCAATAATGATAAATCAGAAGGACAAAGTCATGCGCAGATTTTCCCCTGTAATGATAATAATACCTAAGAAATTCAAAAATTAATTGAACCTTTTAAATAATGCCTAATTTGGTTAAACAATTTCCAAAACTCATACAAATTCTTAAAGCTTTCAAAGATTACCAGCAACAAGCTTTTCTCTTATCCTAGAATCCCTTCTGTAAAATTATAATTTAAATGTTTCCTTAGCTTGTTAAATTTTAAATTCTTAATTTTCTACTTTTTTCTTAATATAATGGCTTTTTTTATTTCTCTATAGTTAATTGTTATCTCAATAGATAAAAAATTTTCTCCGAATCAGGCTGTCATAAGTCAAAAAGCGCATTATAGCCAATAGAAATTCTTCATCGCAAGTCACCGAAACAACGTCTCCTACAGGAGCCTCACCTCCTTTCTATTGTAATAATCAAATTAATCTTAATCGTTTTGTTGTACTGCTAGTGAAACATCTGGCAACACCAGTGTTTTACCACATTCTTCTGTAACCATTGCTATGTGCTTTTTCATGCTTAGAATCTTTACTTAACAATTCGCTTATATCCTACTGCAAAGTATTTCTGTAACAGGTTATAGGCCCAGAAATCTCTGAGATTTGTTAAGTGTCTTCGTGAAAAAGATTTTTAATTATGTTAAAACACCGCGTGTATTTGTTTTAAGCCTAAGCACGTGTATAGACTGCATGAAATGGAATTCAAAGCTCGTATTGAAAGGCTTGTGGGAGCTGTCAATTGAAGTAAATGGAAGCGGCAAATTGAAATTTTGTTGCGACATCACAATGTTCATTATGTTGTTTGTGGAGATCGGGAGGGCCCAAGCTTACTAGCCAAGGCTTCAGCTGAAGTGATCGGCAAAGAAAGAGACAGAAGCAAAACAAATTTGACTTATTTGTAAAGTCTATTTATTAAACAAAAGGTAAAGAGCAAAAAAGATGCTATATGTTTGACATAATTAATAAAAATTGCGATTTTTACTCCCTGGAGCAAATTTTAAAAAAGAACCTATTTACAAAAAACAGTATAACATGGTTAGTATGATGGTTAATAAGGAGTATGTCTCCCGGACGATGCAATACAGGCCTTACAACGCCTACGCAGGCTGAGTATCAAATTATCAATCTGATCTTGGGGAATATTACACCACTCATCAAGCAATGCCCTCCGAAGTTCCGGTAGACAGGTGGGAGGGGGTTGACGGGCTGCAATTCGTCGGCCAAGCATATCCCACACATGCTCTATTGGATTCAAGTCCGGTGAGTATGCTGGCCAATCCATACGGGTGATATCCTCCGATTGAAGGCATTCGTCTACAATGTTTGCACGGTGAGGACGGGCGTTGTCATCCATAAACAGAAATTCAGCACCCATGGCGCCCCGAAACAAACGTACATGTTGTTCCAGAATGACATGCCGATAGATGTGGCCTGTCATCGCTACACTCTGAACATGCAGGTCAGTTCTGGAACCAAGAATAATTCCTCCCCAAACGAGCCATCCTGCACTACCATAACGGTGTCGTTTAATGGTGTTCTCTTGGTGGTAACGGGTACCTGGCGCTCTCCATATGAAATTCCGGCGAGAATCAGACTGCAAACTAAACCTGGACTCGTCGGAAAACATCACACAAGACCACTGTTGTGGTGTCCACAGTGAGGTGTGCAATGTCCACAACTCTACTCCAGGTTAATCGCAGATGACATTGAGTTGCAGTAAGGGGAACACATCTGACAGGCCTACGAGCATGTAGACCAATGTGCCCTAAGCGTCTGTACACGGTCTGCCTTGAAACTGTCGTACATGTAGCTGAAGAGAGCTGACGAGATAGGTCTGATGCTGTGCTCCGTCTGTTTCTTTTGGCAGTAACTGCCAAATACCGGTCCTCATTCGGCGTTGTAACTCGGGGGCGACCTGTGCTGTAACATCTACTCACATTACCATCATCTTGGAATCGTTGCCAAAGCCTGGAGATGACACTCTGGGCGATTCCAAGTTACTCAGATACTCCAGCTGGGTACGTCCACATTCCAGTCGTCCGATAATTCTACCACGTAAAAAATCATCCAAATGCTTCCTTTGTGCCATAACTATGCGGTTATTGCACTGAAAGGCTTTTAAAACGCTTGTGAACAATTTTACTTCTTTGCCACCATTCCTTATATACCCCTCTCTTACACTCTCGTCATTGTGACGTACTATCCGCGCCATCTGGTGGTTTCCTGTAATTTGCATATTCTTCTTCAAAATGTGTCTGACGATTCTACAGGTGAAATTTTTATTTTAGAGTTCAATTTCTGTGTGATTCTGAATTATCCTTAATTTATGGACATGAGTGTTGATAATCTGTACTAAGTTTCTTGAGGTATCACAGTTTCTTGAGGTATCACAGTTTCTTGAGGCACCACAGTTTCTTGTGGCACCACAGCTCTTGAGGCACCACAGTTGAGGTGGTGGATCAGGCAATCTAAATGGTTGATCAGAAAATGTAAACTCAGTTTCTTATGGTGGTAGATTAGGCACTGTAATTGTTTCTTGTGGCAGTGGATTAAGCACAACAGTTTATTATGCTTTGTAAGAAGTCCTCAGCGTTTGGAACATAATTTGCACAGTCTTCATCATCCGATGATATGGCATTATTTGACCCACAGCAGTCTTTGAATCTCTTAGATGGAATTATACCTTCAATTTCCGTGTCTTTGACTTCTGAAAAGTGTGTGTGTTCGAGTGGGAGAGATTAGAGATAGACGCGCTCATGGGCACAATGAATAGAAAATTAAATCTTTTGGCATGAGACGAGGACGTAGCTGGTATCAGTTTGAATGGCATAATGGGTATACAGCTCTAACACAAATCTTTCAAAACGATATTATTGTGATGACACTAAACTCCGTTCGTTTTCCGATCATGGGATTTTTTAATCATTTTGTAAAAGGTAGAGAGCTCTCTGCATGAGACTTTTCAATCAAACACATTTCATTGGAGCGTACCATTCTCTTACCAAAAGTAAAATATGTCTTAACAAAATAATAGTTTTTATGCATGAGAAAAGGTCTGGTCAGAATTTTTGTTCTGCTTTGCCACATGTTGCAGTTTTTGACCGATCCGAAGCCACGTAAATTTTTCTAATAATGGAGCTGATTTCTTGGCAGCAGTTAGATTACGCCACATGTTTTCAGTAATTTTTTTATCTCTCTCCATTGCGATATTGTATACTTTGGGATGATACTAACAAAGGACGTCGATTTTTGAAAAAGTTTCTCCAGCGTACTAAGTGCCCTAGTGATCTTTTCCTTTTCCCACGGGGTTTACTGTCTTTGGTAAACACGGGCTTCACGAACCCGGGGTACCCTATATATATATATAGTGATCCTTCTCTATTTTCGACCCTCTTTCTTGTCATTCAATTCATTCTTTCCTTCTCTTCCCGTCTAGACCACAGATATTAAAACAAATGTTTAGCGCAGTATAGCCGAAATTGGCTCTTGCGCCAATAAACCCCAAAATCACTCACTCACTCCAGCGTACTAAAACTGGCAGGCATCGGAGTCCATTCAGATGAGGTATTGCTATGGAAAATATCGACCCACGCTCCAGGCCCAGAGGTAAGAAATGAAGTATTTTAATTATTATAAACTAAACTCAGTGGCGCGACAGCCCATGAAGGTCAAAGTTTACTGCGCGCATCTCAGTATACGTGACTATTGGGCGATGAGGTGCATGACTTGATGTCCCGATTAGGTTGTTAGTCTGAAGCGAAACCCCCAGTGTTTAGACCCCAAGCTGGCTTGGTCCTTATTTTATCGACTCACTGAAGGGATGAAAAGCTGAGTCGACCTTGCCAAGCCTGAGGATGGAACCCTGGACCTTTGGTGTGGAAGCGCGATACGCTACCACTCGACCCTATAGTCGGTAAAACTACTCACCTAAAACTGTTGTTTCACCAACGAGATGAGTGGATAAATTGAATATGTGATGGTCGATCTTAAATACTATTAAAAAATGACCTAGGACCAAATATGGATCTTGAGAAATGAGATTACAGAAATATATTAATGATAACCACAAATTTGGGTATTGACATATTAGATAACGGAAATATTTTAATGACGTGACTTTGCAAAAGGACCAAATATGGATCTGGAGAAATGAGTTTACGGGAATATTTTAATGACGTGATCTTGTAAAAGGAATAAATTTGAATCTTGAAAAATGAGTTTACGGGAATATTTTATTGATGTGACCAAATATGGATCTTGAGAAATGAATTTAAGGAAATATTTTAAGGACGTTGTAACGAGTATCTCCACGAACTTGTCGCGAATCCTCTTGGGGTAAATTTATTTCTTTTTTTTTAACTGTTGCTCTATTGAAAACTTTCTCTCGAAGAAGAAGGCTCAATTTATTCAAATAAAAGGTTATATCTAAACATTGACTTTTAGTTGGTGGCGAATACTTGAGAGCTAGCCGACTAGTAATTTCTGAATGATCAAGGATTGCTATTTGACGATTTAGTCAATAAGAAACAGATTAATAATAACGACTGGATGTCATACTACTAATAACGGAATTACGGTGAATTAGACCGTAGACGGCTGAAGTGTCCCAAGAGTAAGTGAATTAAATTATACTCAAAATACTAAGTATCTTTTTGGCATTGTAATTACTCCTATACTTAGTAGTGGTGTGCATTTCTTATCCTGGGTTGTTAATTTAAGTGAGAGAACAATGATTCATAGAAACTGTACTGATTATAGCTGATCTTTCTTGTCACCCCCAAATACCAATAAACGCATCGCGCTTATTACAACGTGACATTGCAAAATGAATAAATTTGGATCTTGACATTAGATAACTGAAATATTTTAATGGTATGACCAAATTTGGGTCTTGAGAAATAAGATTATGGAAATATTTTAATTATAACCAAATTTGAATCAACTTGAGATTAGATTCATGTGACCTTACAAAAGGTTATTTTTAATACTAGCCAGATTTTTTTGGATCTTGCGAAATAAGGTAACGGAAATATTTTAATGACGTAACTTTGCAAAAGAACCAAATCTGGATATACTTGAGAGATTAATGAGGTAATGAGAGTGTGAAAGCTCCACACACAAAAGTAATTTACTCAGTTCCACTTAACTCTTTGGTGAAGCACTCGACTCCTTCTTGGTAAAAAATTGCTGTTGGGAAAAACCTCTTGGTGTTCGGACTTTTAAACTTGTTTTCTCGTGTTGAAAAAAACTAGGCAGTTTTTAAATCAACCCTTTAAACATTTTGTTGTGCTTCAATAGAACGCTAGAAAATTGAATTTGTAAACAAATGCGGTGCAACTATGATTTATTTACACTTTTTTCAAAATATGAAAATACTAATTTCTTATTTCTACACGAGGAATACCAGGTAGAGAATTTTATGAGAATTTATTTGAGGAAAAATTGAGGAAAATCTAAAATTATTATGTTTTAGATAATAATGGCTTTAAGAAACAACATTGGATTTATGACACAATCTAATGGATTCTACTCTCAAAGCTCTTTCATAGTAGTAGGATTAAGTTTGGCCAAAATTGAATCAAAGGAATCGATTGTAATAACAGTAGTACCAATTGTGTATAAATACACACCAAAAGACAGAGAAACAAATACTTGTGTATCCCTAATGATACACGGAATTCCTTTTCCTTCCAAGATAAAACAAATTTTTTGCAATAATAATAATAATAAGTGTTCATTTCATTATTGTACTGATTTATTTTATTCCCTTTTAGGGGCAGGGCATTCTTGTAACTTGATACAAAAAGAGTGCGCAAGATATATGAGGTTAAAGACAAAGGAAGTAATTTGTGGGTGGCAGCAAAGGAAAATTTTTTGAGCAATCAATTTAACCACTTTTTGAAAAGGAATATCTATCCACTTTGTCTCCCGAGAATAAATTGGAATATGAAAATTATTGTTGTGGAATGGAATTTAAAGACCAAACTGACTTTTCTCTTGGTATCCAGAAAATGGTCGATATACCTTATTTCAGTACAATATTCGAAAATTTAAAGAAGAAACCAAGTATGTAACCCTAGTTTAAAAAATTGTGGAGCAGATCAATATCCTTCAATGAAAATTCAATTCCAAATTTCAGACAGCATTACTTATACTCAGTATTATATTTTAGCTCAAGTATGTCCGAAACGGATTCAAAAGGGAAAGTATAATAAAATTTATAACTGGGTAGATCAACGATTAGTATTCGAACCTTCATTTTTAGAAGGAAAAAAAATGCTAATACAGTTTTGAAACGGCAACAAAAAACAAGTTTGGATTTTAGACATTTGTTATTACAAGATCCACAGTTATAAATGATTCAATAGTCAGAATTACATTTAAAGTTGCTTAGGAATAAATAATGCAAAGAGAGAAATTTTTTTCTTTTACGATTAAAAGAGGAAGATGTGTGTTTACCTCCTGAACAAACAAATGTAAACGTGCATGGTAAATGGTAGAATGTGCCACGACAAATTGCCATTTACGTAGACAAAGGATTAACCTATATGGTTTCCAACCACGAATTCGAAGATGAAACACCTGTTCCTATTGTCAAAGTATCAAGATGGAGCAAAAAAATTGATAAAAATGAAAAAAACTCGAATTTTTGTGTTGTAAATTAATATAGAGATGGACTCGATTGAGTTGTATTATACAGGAATAATGAAAAAGATTTAAATCCCGACTACCCTATTGTTATTTTCTCTTTTGGAGCTACTCGAGATATAATTTTCAAAAGGAAAAGTTACAAAAATGTTTCAATGCCTTTAACCCCTTTCAGGACCGGCGAACTGAGAAAGAAACGTTCCCCCCACAGACCCGCTTTTACCGAGCGTATCCGCACGCATGGGAGCGGGCGAATTTTACTGATAAGCCTAATTTCTTTTAAAAATTCATATAAAATCTTTAATGCAATCAAATACGCTAAAACTTACAATTTACTATCATTGACAATAATTGACTACACAGTACAAAAATTTTCGCTGTGTTTAAAAAAAATAAACAATTGCGAATTTTAGAGAAGATGTTTTCATTTTAGTAAAAAAAAAGTACTCTTTATGAATGTCTGATGCCCAATTAACTAATACGCGCTTTCCATCTTTTTTAAATTTAATCAAAATATAAACAAATATCCGGAGTGCAATACATAACGAATCTTTAAATGCTCGATTCTCTCGGAAAAAGTTAAGCATGTGCAGCTGCTTACATTAATAAATATTCCGGACCTAGTTTTAAAAAAACACGGAGCCGAAAGCACATATTTAAGTTCAAAGTTTTGTGCAACATTATTCGGGGGGGGGGCTTTAACCACCATCTAATAGTGCCTTGAAAAAAATTGTTTAAAAACTTTCCAAATTCAAATCACACCGCTGTGATCATGGGCCTCAGAGCAGGGAAATCGCAATCGCATGTCGATACCGTGGGCCCTGGAGGAAGAAACGCATCATCACATATTTATGATCATGGTCCTTATCGGGTTAAAGAATGGAAATGTTTTAATAATGTATCTACCAACCAGTGATTTTTGGTACCATGAAGTATCAATAAGAAAAAAGTAAAAGACCCTATAATAAGCTTAACCTTTAGAAGAATTGAGAATTTCTCCAGGTAACATACAAAGAGAGGTTTGTAATATATATATATATATATACACTGGTGTCCAAAAGTTAAGCATAAATCGTAAAATGCGAAAAACATAGAGTAAATATTCGTAAAATTATTCCAAATTTCTTGGGGATATTAATTGGGTGAAAAAGAAACATTAAGTTTATACAAAACTTTTCAGTCGACTACGTCCTGCACGAAAAACCGGTACATGTCGGAACGCGGAGAAACCGATTCAGGCAGCATAGGGAGTTCAGACAAGTTTCGTGCAACTGCTGTGCGAAGGAACGTTGTTAACCATCAAACAAGGTGAATGATGGCACAAAGACGCCAATTGGACATGTTCACGAAAGGAAGAATCGTTGGAATGCTGGAATCCTCACAATCACAAACCGAAGTGTCTAGAATTCTGAATGTGGACCAGTCTGTGATCTCAAGAATGTGGCAGAGGTTTCAAAGAACGGGAGCTGTTACCCGATACCCAGTATCAGGTCGACCAACAGTCACAACCCCTCGCCAAGACCGATATCTGGTAATAAGTGCGCGACGTCAGAGGGGCAGTACTGCCAGAGAGAGCACTGGGTTAGGCGCTCACAGTTGCCAGAGGAATACGAATTTCAAGACAAACTGTTTACAGGAGACTCAATCATGCTGGCCTGTATGCCAGAAGACTAGCAGTTTGCATTCCCCTCACGTCTGCGCATAAACGCGCTCGTTTGAACTGGAGTTTGAAACATTAACATTGGAGTGTGGGAGAGTGGGCCACTGTGATATTCAGTGACGAGTCTCGGTATAGTCTGAGTAGTGATTCTCGGCGGATAACGATATGGAGAGAACGTGGAACACGTTTTGAACCAAGAAACATAACGGAAAGACATCATTTTCCATCAAGGGGAGTAATGGTATGGACAGGCATCATGATGGACGGCCACACAGACCTCCATTTCTTTGACACGGGGTCTGTGACTGCTCAAAGATACAGAGACGAAGTTCTTGAGCCTTACGTTTGCTTGCTTCGAGGTGCTGTCTGTCCTGACTTCATATTCATGGATGATAATGCTCCATGTCACCGAGCGATGCTGATTGATGACTTCCTTGAAACGGAAAACATCCAGTGCATGTTGTGGCCTGCGAACTCCCCTGATTTAAATCCTATTGAGCATGTATGGGATATGCTCGGGAGACAAATTGCAGCGTTTTCGCACCCACCAAGCTCCGTTACAGAATTGAAGAGAGCTCTCCAAGAAGCTTGGACCCGTTTGAGCGTACAAACTCATTCAGCATCTCATAGCAAGTATGGTAAATTGCTGTGCAGCGTGCCTGGCTGTCAGAGGTGACCACATGCCTTATTAAACTGCAGCATCAGTATTTTATTTAATGTTTTCTTTCATTTTTTCTTTAAAGTGTGAATCCTTGCTATGCTCAGTTTTCTTTCAAACTGCTACTTTGGATAATAAAATTAATTATTATCATTCTTTTGATTTGCTTCCTTATTTTATAACCATTTTACACTTGCATATCATGTTTCCCGCCATTCTGGTTTACAGTTCCTTCTTTATTCACATAATTATCAATTATGCTTAACTTTTGGACACCAGTATATATATTTATACTAGCTGGTGTACCCGTTCTTCGCACGGGTGAATTGAAAAATTAAATAATACAGATTGAAGGATAAAGTCTTTAATGAGTTAATATTATGTGAATTGCAAATTAAACAAATAGGCCTTTTTGTATATCTCAGCTGAACAAAAAAACCATATTTGTTAAATTTTGAGTCTGAAGGTCTAATAGCTGATATATAAAAATTATTTTTTTTATAACGCCCGGTAACTCTTGTGGGTCGATTTTTGAAAACACCTTCCTAAGCTGATAATGAACGCTTAAAATAGTGTAAATAATTTACATCTGGATGTGTGTAAAACGTTAATATTACTTTCTGTTGTATTTATTTTATGTTGTTGTTTCCTTACCGCAGGGAAGGAATGAAAGTTGCCATCGCCTGTGAGACAGGTTGGACTTCTTAACGATAGATGGCGACGCCACCTATCTCCAACTCCACAATTTTAGCATGGAACTGAAGGGGAGGGAATTTTTCTCCAGCCCCCTGCACTCGTGGTTTCTGCTGCGACCGCCCTCAAGTCTTTCGGACCCACTGATTTAACGAGCACGTACTCCGTCTATACTCGGTGGAATTTAGTGGCATCGGGCATCGAACCCAGGCCCTCAGGTCTGGAGTCCGATGCTCTAACCACTAGGCTACCCACGGCCCCTTATTATATGTTAAAATTGTAATATTCGCAAGCAACACCGTTCCTTGCATTACCATGGCGATTCAATGAAAACATAGCGAAATGTTGGTGATAGAGCCAAGTTGGCATCATTTTTGGCTACCACATTAGCAACTTGGCGATTGATTGAACGGTGGAGAAGTTGCTTTGCTGTAGCACCACCTGGTGGAGAGCTGCAACAAAGAGAATAGCACAAAAAATACATATAGGGGAGACCGGGGCAAGATGACGACATTAACAGTTTTTTGTTGTTTATTAATTTATTTTTATGGGTAGTAAAATTAGTTTTACATGAACTGTTAGAGTAGTCCTTTGTAGTATTAAAATATATTACCATTTAATTTTTCCAATAAAAGAAGTTAAGGATTATTTATTTTTTCATAACCGTAACAAATCGTCATCTTGGCCCAGTACTGGGGCAAGATGACTTTTGCCTTGGGGCAAGATGGTGACACTGAAAAAGGTTGTGCATGTTTTATCTTTTGAATGTGTTTTAACATGGTTTAACAAATGATAACTGCGTTTTTATATCTTACAAAGTATCAAACTGAGCGTAATGCATTGTAACGTAATGTTGAAGTGTTTAGTTGTGTACCTAACAATAGTCACAAATAAAAATGACATTTTTATAATTAGAACATTCCTTATGCCACCACTCTTGGCATTTACAGCACTGGATCCATTCTTCTGTTGGAGGGTCACAATATTCCTCTTCTGAAGCAGGATATCTTATAACACCGTCCTTTGAAATTGATGCAACAGGATTGTTTGGCCTGAATTTTATAGACTTTCAGAAGCTTAGGCCTACAGGAACTATGCATTTTTTTACTTCCTTTTTAATTTCACGAGTTTCTTTTCTCTGTTTTTTTAAAGCTTCCTGTTCTTCCTTCTGCTTTTCCTTTTGTGTGTTCTAACATTTCTTTGATGGGTGTGCTTGTAAGAATGCTTAAGCTCAGTTTTTTTTCCCTTTTTTTCCCCATTATGTGCTTTAGGCAATGGTTTGAAATAAAAATAAAAAAACACTAACAGGATTCTTTAGTGCATCGGAATCAGCATTTGCCATAAGTTCTGGAGGGTTTATATGTAGGTTTTCTACTACTAGGTTTCTGAGAATTAGCACTATTATTCTCAGTTTCATCGCCAATTGCATTGTAGGCAGTAGTTTTTGCCGCAGCATAGTCAAGTTCGCTAATCATCTATCTTCATCATGTTATCTTTTGAATGTGTTACATGGTTTAACAAATGATAACTGCGTTTTTACATCTTACAAAGTATCAAGCTAAGCGTAATGCATTGTAACGTAATGTTGAAGTGTTTAGTTGTGTACCTAACAATAGTCACAAATAAAAATTTTATTTTTATAATTGGAACATTCCTTATGCCAACACTCTTGGCATTTACAGCTCTGGATCCATTCTTCTGTTGGAGGGTTCCTCTTCACAACCAGGACATCTTATAACACCGCCCTTTGAAGTTGATACAACTGGAATGTTTGGCCTAGATTTTATAGATTTAGGCCTACAGTTTGAGTTTTTTTACTCCCTTTTTAGCTTCACGAGCTTTTTTTTCTCTGTTTTTTTAAAAAAACTTCCTGTTTTTCCTTTTGTTTTTCCCTTTGTGTGTGTGTGTGTGTGTTCTAACATTTCTTTGGTAGGTGTGCTTGTAAGAATGCTAGAGCTCTATTATTTGCTTTTTCTTTTTTTCTCACATTATGTTGTTTTAGGCAATGGTTTGAAATAAAAAACACTAACAGGCTTCTTTGGTGCATCGGAATCAGCATTTTCCATAAGTACTGGTTTTTCTGGAGGGTTTATATGATGATTTTCTATTACCGGGGTCTGAGGATTAGCACTATTATTCTCAGTTTCATCGCCAACAGCAGCATGGTTAGTTGTTTTTACCGCAGCATAGTCATGTTCGCTAAATACAAGAGGATTATGAGGCTCGATCCCATATACTTTAAACCCTTTCAACGGCATTTCCAACTGTAGCTAATTGAAGTAAGTGATGCTTAAAACCTCACCAATATTTTTGTTTGTGATAGTTTGTTCTGGATGAGTGACCATAAAGGTGTCACATGCTTGGCTATAGTGCGTTTTTAACTGGTCGAAAAATGACACAACAACGGGCTGGAGACGATGTGATGTGTGGGATGGCAACCCAAGCATGATGATGTTTTTCGCTCAGCAATATAAGATAGCCTGCAAAGATATATGAGTTTTGTGATTGTCAAAAATCAACAGATTAGGAGATTCTTTGCTTGGTTTCACATGAAGATAAAAGTGCTTCAAAAAAGAGAAAAAGGTGCCCTCATTGCTCCAGCCCGTATCACTACAGTTGCCTACAATTCCTGGTGGGGCTCTTTCTACAAGTTCAGGAAGCATTCGTTTTCTCGCAAAAAATCAGAAAAGGGGGCAGATAAAAGCCAGTAGCTCTAAAGCAACAAATTATTGTTACATTCCTTCCTTTTTAGGTGGGGGCTTAGCGGATGGCAAAAATGTCTTCCTCTGGTCACTCCCTTTCGAATGAAACCTTTCCCGATCCGATGCACCTCTTAGCCCCAAAAGAGATGGAAGCACAAGGTCACTCGGACATACACACAGACAAACAAGTGTTCACAGGATTTAATAGAAGGGACAACAATAGTAAGTTTAATAAATTCCGAAACACACGGGGCAAGATGACGAGCTCGTCATCTTGCCCCGTGTTTCGGATCGTCATCTTGCCCCAGACTGTTTAAAAATATTCGCTCTCATTATACCAAGAAGGAAGGCAGTTAATTGACATTTATTCATGGTAATAGGTAGTATTTAAACCAAGTTACTCATGAATATTAAAGAGAGAAGCGTTATATCCCTCCTGTATCTGTAGCAGAGCTTATTAACACATGTATAAAAGTTATATCGTGGCATCAAAAAACAATCAAAGCTTCACAACTAACACAAAAAGGGCGATTTCAGCGTGTCTATACTAAAGTTTAACGAAAGGCCAAAAAGAGAGCCAGTAGTGTTCATTTGCTGCTGCTACCTAGTGGAATACGGAAAAATTAAGACATTAGTCATCTTGCCCCGGTCTCCCTACATGCCAATTTTCATAGTGATCGGTTGAACGGCGTTGCAGTGAAGCAATTTCATATATACAAGCATCCATTTATATATATAGATGCTTTAATTATATTTATGTGTATTTTTTATTCGCTTCAAACTTTTAAATCATTTTACGCCAGGTTGTTGTATAGCTCATATGAAGTTTTTTAGGAATATAGGTTTTGATAGGCTTCCTTCTCGTACCAAAGAATCTCAAGTTAATTACAAATATTAAAAACCTTTACATAGAAAAAAGAAAGCAATTAAAAGCTAGAACACGTCCAAACTGCGAAAAATATTATGCCTCTAACCCAAATGAAAAACTACAAGAATCTTCAAGACATAGGAAAAGACCCAAAACTCCAGCCCTTTTTTAGGAATTGGATTTTCCAGAACATTTGGAGCCTACTAATGGAGAATATGAATATCGAAAAAATAATAAATACGAAGAAACATTTAAAAAATATGAAAAATAACCGAGATTTTTTAAATATATATATACGGTTATGTACACATATAGAAAAATTATAATACTCTCAGAAATTTATAAAAATACGTTTTGTTTCCGCATTTTAAAATATTTTTGTTATTAAAAGCTTTTATTTAACTTACAATGTATGTATGTATGTAATTTGTTCGGGTGGAATCTTGCAACTCAAATTTTGAAGCTGATATCTTCCTCCCTTTGCGCTGAAATTTTGTATACACGTTTAGTGTGGATGACAATGCATGTTTTCACCATTTATATTCCGATATTGTAATTAATTAAAAAAGATATTAATTAAAAACGCTAAACTAGTTTTGGGAGCCAACTTGGATATATCTACATTGTTGTAATAATTTTATTGTTACAACAATGACAGAAGTTGGCGTCGAAAATCGGTTTTCAGCCAAACTGGAATTTCATAACGTTGCGCTATTGACTGTATTAATTAACTTTGTCTAAAAAATAATTACATTTCTACAACGTAAAAATAATCTAATTTCTACAACATATGCGTTTTTTTTTTTACAAATTTCTATCTATTTTCTTGGATTTAAATTCAAAACAAAAAAAAAGTAGAGCTATTTTTCAAGTAGATTGGTACATTGTATACCTCTGCCAAGTTAAACTGAGATGGAGTATTATAGAAATTCTAACTTTAACCTATGAAGCTCAGACAAAAAATAATTATAGAATCGGAAAGATCATTTATTTCGTTCCGATACGGTATAATGTTTTTTACAAAATAATATTTGTATTTCTTACGATTTTTTTTTTAAATAAGTCAAAATCGATGCGTTTTTATGAAAATAATGTCTAAATCGACGTGCATGAATTTTTTTTTTTAATGAATTGACATTCCGTACTAAAACAGCTCATGATTTACTCTTTTAGAATCAGTCATTTAAAAAATAAAATGTCGAAAACTTTTTTTTTTACGATTTTTCAAAAAATACACAAAATTTTAATATTTAATAAATTTGTCATTTATGAAGAAAATCTCATAACACTTTTTTTCGTGTGTAGGATAATATTACCCAAGATCTGTACGAAGATTGAAAGAATTGCTTAAAATTTACGGATTTAAGAAAAAATTGTGTTTTTCGTCTAGTACCCTTTTTGCGAGAATTCATTTAGCTCGACTGTCCGAAAATAATCGGCTAACACCTAGCAACAATGATGCGTTGAATGAGATGAACAGACTAAGAAACCTGTCCAGTGATAACTGAAAAGTAAAAAATAAATTAAAAGTAAAAAAACTTTTTTAAAAACAAGCTTTTATTTAAACGCGCTAAAAAGAATAAAATAAATTTTTCTTTAAAATTTTTTTACTGTCAACTTATAACGTCATTACACAATTTAAATGATACAAAAGCTTGTCGCGAGATTTACCTCTGCAGATAAACAAGTAAATTAAATAACTTGATGTGATTGATTTCAATTTCTTAAAATTTTCAAACTAAGTAAATAAGAGTGCTTTAATCTTGCGACAAGCTTTTATATCATATAAATTGTGTAATGACGTTATAAGTTGATAGTAAAGAAATTTTAAAGAAAAATTTATTTTATTCTTTTTAGCGTGTTTAAATAAAAGCTTGTTTTTAAAAAAGTTTTTTTACTTTTAATTTATTAATGCTTAAGAAGCAATTTATTAATTTTAAACTACAAACGTTATTTTAATATCCTATAACTATTTGTTTTCAAATTTAAATATTACAATGTTGGTAAATAAAATAATGTAGAAAGTGACTGGGTGCAGGTGACCTTCACATGTTAATACACCTCTCGTACTTATATTTAATATATATACAAGGGGTGATCAAACGAAAAGGTACGAAACGACACGGTGGGTACAAATATAGACTTTATTCAAAATATACACCATAGGCCTGAGCACAACGATCCCACTGATGAACAAGCCGCAGGATTCCTTGTTCCCAGAATTCCTGTGGCTGTGACGAGACCCAGTCCTTCACAGTGTCCTTGAGTACGTCGTCCGAGTTGAAGCGCTTTCCTTTCAGGTGTTTCTTCAGTGGACCAAACACATGGAAATCGCAGGGTGACATGTCCGGACTGTAGGACGGATGGTCCACCCTCTCCCATTGGAACTTGTCCAGTTCCATTTGTGTGACTCTGGAGACGTGTGGACGCGCGTTATCATGGAGCTGAACCACACCCTCCGTGAGCAGCCCCGGTCTTTTGTTCTTGATGGACCTGCGTAGGCGTCGGAGTGTCTCACAGTACACATCGGAGTTAATGCTTTTTCTGTGCTCGAGTAATTCCACAAGTTGCGGACCTTGAACGTCGAAAAAGACAGTGAGCAATACCTTGCCTGCTGACTTCACGGCTCTGAACTTTTTAGGGGGAGGTGACGACGCATGCTTCCACTGCATGCTGTCCCGCTTTGTCTATGGCTCATAGTGATGGCACCAGGTCTCATCACCTGTGACGATCCGCTTCATGAAAACGGGGTCTTTATGATACCGAAACAGATGTTGCAGTGCTAGTCCCATACGCAGTTTCTTTTGCTGGTCGGTGAGCTGCTTCGGAACCGAAGCGGTACACACCTTCCGAAATCGCAACCTGTCGTGAACAATTGTCTACACGGTTCCATAGCTGACATCCACCATCAGCACCAACATTCGCAATGTGACACGCCGATCACTTCTCACTAGGTTGTCTACCTTGTCGATGAGATCGCTCGTAATGACAGTGTATGCCTGGCATGGTCTCTGGTCATCACCCACACTCTCACGGCCTGCACGAAAACTCGCACTCAATTTTTTGACAGACTTGTCAGAGAGACACATTCCTCCCCGTAAACGGTCACCATCCTCCGATGAATAGCTGCCGGTTTCTCACCTTCCGCTGTCAGAAATCGGATAACACTTCGCTGCTCCTCAATCGTCGAATTTTGCAACGCGAACACCATCCTGTCCTCATACGTACTGCCGCATCATTTGGACGCCGCTTTTTATAAGAGCCTTTGCTCTCCTCCTGCGCATGCGGGCACCCGCGCATGATCCGATCCCAGTCAGAGTCTCCAATGGCATCCCGAGATGTCTCGCTACATTCTCCCTTGGCGGAATATGCAAATATTTAACTGTTTCATTTTTATGTCGTTTCGTACCTTTTCATTTGATCACCCCTTGTATATTCAACATGTGTAGTTTAAAAGCTAGCTGTGTTTATCAATACAGCAAGCTTCCAGGTTGAAAAGCGGAGCAGAGATTCCTTTTTCTGAGAAGATTATGTGACTCATTTTATATGGTCTGTTACGTCCGTAAAGTATGGTTTGGTTCCTTGTAAAGGCCGCCAGATGGCACGCTCTTCTCTCTTGGCACAGTTAGAACTTAGTTATTCTACTTAGAAGCAATGGCGCGAGTGCATATGGTTGTCCTTTCGAGAATGCTTCTTATTCCAATATAGTTTGGATAATAAATAGTTTAGTTATGGTCCGTCGATTGTTAATTTATTTAGTAGACTTTAAGACATTTTTCATGGTCATTAAACATTACAAAATCTTTTCCGCATTTTAGGAAAAGTACGTTGTGATGCGGGAACCCAAATCAAATTGGATGGTTTTGTTGTGGTCGAGTTTGAGTGTGCCGAGACTGGATTCTTGTAGAATATGGAATTCAAACCAGGACATGACAAAATACAGAGGGACGTTTACTTATATCCATATATGTTTCGGAAGAGACGGGCGTGATATGATTGTCCATCGATTTGTTTACTCATTTCCCATTTTGAAAATGCACACTCTAAAAGCTACTATTCACATTTGGCCCAATCGTGCGGATGACGAGATTTAGTTGCCCAGAAAGGTTCTCAACGGTTGTATATCTGCAAATGAAACCTGGGCGACAAGCTCTATCCGAGGGTAAAACAGTATTTACAAGTTTAGATGCTATTGTTTGACTCGGTGCAGGTGATCTCCACATGTTAAAACAGTATATATAGTAGTGTTATATTAAAAAAAATTTAAATATTACTATTATTTATAAAGACAATTATATTTTTTTCAGAAAAATATACTATAGATGTAAAAGTATTCGACAATTTCCCATTGAGTAATGGACTGTTTCTATTTCAAGTATCAAATCAAGTAGAGATTTATATTGGTTTTTTGAAAAAAAATTTTGTTCCGAGAGAAAATGTTGACTTTATCACCTTTGGATTGGCACCACATGTTGCGCGTCCTACTGACATTTATCTACAACCAAACATTTGGCAACCGATCATCGATACGCCCTGACGTCAATCACGCCTTAATTTCACGTTAAAAAAATTACCCTCTTATCTTTTTGCTTAGAAAAATGAACATCCAATATTATTTATCTTATATCACTCGCGCTTTTGTTGACGGTCATTACAGATATGGCGCGCCATTCTGTTTTGAATGTTATACGACAACAAAATATTATAAGCCATTTCTGATGTGTTTGACGAAGACGAGGCTGCCATCTTGCTTGTGACATGGCTGGAATTTCGAGCAATTCTTTCAGCTCAATAGGAAAAAGTTGTTCGAAGCCGTTGCCATGGCAACGGGTAGAAATTGTTCAAAAGGTAGCTTGGAAGAAAAATTGCTCCAAATACGAAACATGTGTTAAGGCCTTTGAATGAGGATACATTTAAAAATAATATTGGTATACTTTTTGCAAAAAATGCTGCAATATTTAAAAATAATCTTTTTCTCAGAAAAAAGTTTTTGTTAACATTTGATCCATCATCATATAAAATATGACCCTTTAAATAATGATTGAAGCAAAATATTTTGATTCTGATGTGGTCCACATTGAAAATCCCTTCATTTTTGGTGTTTCAGCTTTCTAGCAAGTTGGATTTTTCTTTTAATAAAAACATGATATAATACAGATATAAATTTTCTTAAGGAGTATTTAAAATTATGTTTTAGCAGAGTTAATAAAACTTAAACTGGCGAATGCTCGAATATTTGATTATTTTAAATAATTTGATAATTGAGAAATTTTTGAAAAAAAAAATGAAATATGCATGAGACATAATCACTCATGTACATGTTAAGGTTCTCTTCAAACAGTCATTTTGAACTAGTGGACACAATGTTAATTCCACAAAATTTCTATTTTCTTACACAAATCTAAAATTTTATTTAATGACACAAAGTACATTCGAAAGATAAAAAAATTAATAAAGGTTCCTACAGAATCTAGTTTTTTCTTCAATGCATGAAAATAATTTGGCTGTTATTTAAGATTTGTTTGCAGGATTTTCAGAACTTTCAAGAAAATGTCTAAAAGTATTTTCGAAAATCAGAAAGAAAAATAAATAGATAAAATGGTTACTCAGCAAAAACATTAATTAATTCTTCCTCCTTTTAATCAACTTTATCGCATTCCAATAAATTCAAATTTGTGGATGAAAGAAATTTCATAGAATTAACAATATATTCATGAATTTTTTTTCAACAATAGGTTTAATTTCACAAAGGTGCATGTTCCTCATAGAGCTTCATAAATTTTCTATATCTTTAACTAAAGAGAACTATCCCAAGAGGACCAAGCCCTACTGCACCTATCTCAGTTTACATAACTTTAGGCACTGGGGTGCATGTGCAGATGTTTTGGTCAAGTGGTCAGTCTGACGCGAAAACCCCCAGTGTTCAGTTCCCAAGCAAGCTTGGTACTCATTTATCAATTCACTGAAGAGATGAAAGGCTGGGTCGACCTTACCCAGCCCAGGATTTGAATCCCGGACCTATGGCGTGGAAGCGCTATACACTACCACTCAGCCACTAGACTTCTGACTTCAGAGATAAGATTCATAAAATGAGCTTCAGTATAAGTTCAGAAACAAATGCAATAGAGATAATAATTTTGAATTTAAAAAAAAGTAATGAAACTATGCATAAATTTTTTTTGATATTTAATTTATCATAAATGCTGGGCGAAAAATTTCAGTATTTCATTACAAAAATAACATAAGCATAGCTACTACGTAAAAATCACAAATACAATTAAAAAAACTTGGCTTTTTAAAAGTTCATCTAGTTGATTTCTTTTTATCTTTTGTCTTCACATATTATCTTGCTTAAAAATATAAATGTAGTGACCTCTTCTCTTATTAATTACAGCTAATAATTACAAATGTAAAAGAGTCTAACATTAGGCCCAAGAGGGAATTTCCTTTGCACAACTCAGTACTCTAAAAAACAGCACAGCTTATGTCTGTACTGGCAAATTATGTACATAATACAAACTTACTTTATAAATGTTACAACCTCTTTCTTAAAGTAAGAATTTAATTCACTGCTTCAAAAGTACTGATTTCATATAATCCAGTGGTTTTCAAACCTTTTAGACTCATGGAAGCCTTAGAAATGTAAAGTGTGTGCAGGGAACCCCCCCCCCTCACACACACACACTCACTTAAAAGAGAATATATCTTAAAATAATATTTAAGGAAGATCAACATGTTATAAGTACTTTATATACAGCCAATTAAAAAAGTATTGTTTGTTATTTAAAAAATTTTTTATGTAACTTTAACATATTTAACTTAATAACATTAATTTCTGATTCACATACCTATGTGTTATATTTAGTAAATGTGTTATATGTTTTGTTTTTTTACACAAACTGTCGATGTCTAGGTCTATTGAAGCGATCTACAGTTGTATTTAACGTTCTGTGTTGAATTTGTTTTTATATTTTATTTCTGTAGCCACTCTTGTTGAGGAATGTTTTTCATTTACATCTGAATTGCATTAAAATATTCATGGCTATTTGAGCAATTCTGAGTGTTTTGTATGAATCTGCAGCTTAAAATTCTGGGGATGTTCTTAATTAAATTTAGATTCAGCATCGAATCAATTGATATGTCAATAAATTATTCCCTTCCCTATATAATAGATGTTGTTAGTTTTTTATTCACAAATGAAGAAAGGTGTATTTTCCAATAGAAAACTCTCTAGTTCTGCAAAATATTGTACTAATGAGTATTAATTTATTTCAGGGAACCTTAGATAGTAGACAACAGAATAATATTTCCTATTCTAATTTTTTTGTTCTGACTTGTGGAATGTTTCATAGAACCAAGGGTTCCGTGGAACACAGTTTGAAGACTACTGGTTAAATCTAAATTAAATTTATATAGCAATCTTATAATTCTTGAAATATATAATCATTTACATTAGTATTTAATCAGTTAAAAACATTGATTATAAGAGAATAAAATTATTATCACAAATTTAACACAAAGAATTTGTAGACATGGTATAATATAATTTACATAAAAGAGGAAATGAATTTCATTAAGGCTAAGAGTTTCAGAATGTTCAAAAAAGCTCTAGGTATTTTCAAAGTCAATCATTGTATAAAGAAAATAAATTTTTTTTGGTAGGAATATTATATGACTGAACATAAAATAAAAGTTAAACTTAACATTATGAGCTAAATATTAAACTATTTTATTTTTTAAAAAATGCACCATTTAATTACAGATAAATTTAATAGATTATTGATAGTAAAGATACAGAAATCAAGTTATTTCTATGAATTATCATAGTTTTATATTTTCAAAGCAACAGTAAAAGATTGAAAAATAAAATCGATTGTATTCTTTTGTAATATATATTCTTATTCCTTTTTCATTCTCTTATAATGTACATATTTCAAAAGAATAAAAAAGCCATAAGAGACATGACTTAATATTTCCACAATAAAATGAGTACCTAAACGCTGTTCCGAACTTTAAAAAATACCGAAATTTTAAATCTAATACGTATTTACTAAGAATTATTTCATGATCAAATTTCAGGGTTATAAAATTGCTTTTCACTGAAAACATGAAATTTTATATACTTTTGTCTCAACAACTTACAAATATATAGTAATACATTTATTTTGCGAGAAATACAATGGACCATAAAAATTCCTCCTCCAGAAAAAGAAATAACCTGAATTTTTATTCACTCCACATATATTTCAGAGGAATGTTCATTCAAGTGCAACAAAATATAATTTTGTACACTTTATATATGTATATATAATACAAGTAACAAACACAGCATCGATCAGCTATTACAATTTGGATTTGCATAAATTGACAGTGAGATTCTCGGCATCTCACTCAGCATTATTTCATTCATTTACATAAAAATAAATCTACATTTAAGCAGGAAACTTGGCCACAAAAAGTGAAAACTAAGCAGACAACAATCCAAGATCACTGAGTGCAGTCCTTTCACTTGGAGTAAGATGCTCAGAGAAACTGCTGTAGCATGGAAGCTGATGTAATTGTTGTAAATAGTCCATGAGGTAAGCTTTCAGGTTCACAGTATGGATAGGATCATTGGCTATGTCAGGGTCTTCTTCTATTTCCTCCTTTTCCAAATCAAAATCTGAAATTTTATGCACCAAAAGTTAATGTAACTTATAAGTGTACTTTTTTTAAAATTTAAAAATAGAAAATAAACTTAAACAAGCATTATTCAGCTTAGTTCAAAAGTTTTGCAATCCAAGAATCAAATAATTCTGGAGATCAATGCTAGCAGCTTATTATTACTATTGCAAAGTAAGAAAGTATATGATACGTTTAATGATATAGCATTAATTAGTTACTTAGTTATCCATTTTTTCCTACTCATTTATTTGGTATAAAGCAACATATAAAAATACCTCACTTAATGTGGCTTTACTCAGTGCAGACTTCACTATAGTACAATAAAATGAGTAATAAATTTCAACTAGTAACGCAATTGTAATGAAAAAATTAATTTAAATTCAATTTTGATTCACTGTTATGCAGATTTTATGTCAAAATTTTCCTATTAAAGTATGCTGTAACAGAAAATGATCCAGATGAAAATAAGAGTTTTGAAACAAGGCAAAAATTAGAAAATTAAACTCTGTGTAATCGCACAATGTACGAAAAAAAGAACAAAAATGGTGTAAAAGCATCAGTTGATTTTTTAGTAAAAAAATGTTCTGTAACATACTAAGATAAACACGACTAAGATTTGAAAACATAATTAAGCATCAACAACTTTCACTAATTATTTATAAATTTACAAAGGAAGAAAAAGAAAGAATCTCCCATAAAAAAAAAATTAAATACCAGCAGAAAAGTTGAAACACAAATATTTCTTACAATTTAATGGGAAAAAACATTTTTAAAATTCAGTAATTACAAAAGAATTATTGAAGATTTAAAGCTCAAAATCTAAACTGACTTATCAGAGAGAAAAGATCTCTGAAATTCAACAATAGTGTATAAACATGTTTCATAAATAAACAAAAAAAATAATAAAATAAAAGATAAAACACCACTTATTAGCTAAAATTAGTTAACTAACATTTGCATTAAAGATATTTATTTCTTCTTTTTGAAAACAATGGATGCAAGTTAGAAATAAAATAGTGATTTAAATACAAAATAGTTTTAAAAAATTATTCTATTCATTCAATTATTTCAAATAACTTCCATCCTTTTTTAAAAAGGTACATTTATCAAATAATATAGAAGCTTCTTGTAATATTTGGTGGAATTTTAAATTAATATAAATCCTTCTAGGAACTTCAATAAAAAAAATACCTGAAAAACCAGCTCCAAGTAAAATTCCAGATGTAACACTTTCCACAAGTTCAGAGCCATCTCCATTGTCACAGCCATCTACAAAATCCTCCTGCAGTAGGACCAATAAAAATAAATTAAAAACAAATCAACAGTTCAAATAAAGGCAACATGGGAAAAATGATAATCAAAAATTATTTTCATTGAAAGAACAGAGGAGTTTTGCTTAAGTAGCACTTTGCATAGTAAATAATTCACAAGCAATTTTGCAATTAAAAAAAAAACATTAGCTTAAGGAGTGATGTTTTGCATAACAAATGATGAAAAAAGAGAGGATAACCCTCAGATACATTTACCCT
Organism: Trichonephila clavata; assembly: GCA_019973975.1. NCBI lineage: Eukaryota > Metazoa > Arthropoda > Arachnida > Araneae > Nephilidae > Trichonephila > Trichonephila clavata. The sequence continues at coordinate 402,201 of BMAO01015182.1, read as the reverse complement.
AAGATCAGGCTTACTACATTAGCACTTGTTCCAAAAAGATCTTAAAGTCACTTATGTTGACATGTTTAACCAAACGTGTTCACATATTATGGTGCCAATCAGTCTACATCAATGATAGGAGCTATTCTCAAGAGTGAGGATACTGTTACAGAAATTTTTGTTTTAAAAGGAGTAATATGAAAGTATATGCAACTGCTAGGTATTTAGATTCTTTATGTCAAAAAATCATAAAAAAATTTTCATAATTCTTGCGAAAAGTTCAAGAAATATTAAAAACAAATAAATGATCAAAAAGTGACCAGCGTTAAAGAGCTGTATACTAGCTTATAAAATTTAATTCTTAATTATAGTACCTAAAAATGGGAAATGTATAAATTATCAGCACAAAAATAATCTCATTTTTAGCCCCCTAACGTTTTTAGTAGTTTTTACTGAAACTAATACTTTGTTTTGAATGAAAATTGGAACATAAGCTATATATATCATTTCCCCTATCAAATTCTGTAAAAAAAAAAGGGGGGGGGGAGACAGGTTGTATATTTAGTTTTTTTTTTAAAGAAGTTTATTAACTTCGATAAATTTCTTATCCCAACTAGTTGTAATATTCTAATTAATTTATGTGCTATCCTTATCACAGATCCAGCTGCGAGAAAAATTGCTGAGATTACTAAGGATGCCCTTCTTATTGATAATTGCATAACTCAATTGTTGAGTTTGTAATTAACTAGTTAATGCTTAATACTTCTAAAGTTCTTTTTTTTTAAATAAAAATTTATCTTTTCTTCCCCTCTTTTTAGTTTTATTTAACTTCTTTATATTTCTATTCTTCAGTTTTACATCTAATATGCATACAATCTTAAAGTTACATTTTATTTAAGTAATATATTGGAAGAATCTCAGTTCTAATTTAACGGCATAAAATTTAAAGACCTAAAAATATTTTATTAATACATATTTAAAAAAGACTTTTGAAAATTTGAATTTTTAAATTTTAACTTTAAAATTTTTGAATTTGAAAATTTACATTTAGTAATAAAACTGAGAGTAATTACAGTATGAGAACATTTAGTATGAACAGATGAAATGAATAAAACAAATTTTTCTCACATCAGAAGATTCTTCTTCCTCCTGGTTATCTACACCCTGATCACACATACTGGAAAGGTCATGCAATAAGAGTTTATAAATTTTTACAAAAAGAGGTATTTTAGTCCACTGATCAGGTTCTGAAAAACAAAAGTTAAAAAGACTCCATTACAAATTAACAAAAAATCAGAAGCAAAATAGAAAATGATACAACAAAACTCGTTTATGTTAATTAATAAATTATTTCATTATATTTCAAAAGAATCAAGTTTGAAAGTACCATATATGGACTTGTGCATTCATTCACAACCTAAAACAAATTCTTAGCCATTTTTATACCATGGACCCTTTTTGTTAATAAGGTGAAATGCATTCTTTCTCTGAATGTTGTATTTAGATGCATAAAATTACAAACCAGAAAAGAAACAAACCATTTTAATATAAAAACAGTTAACACATACCCTCCCCCTCCTTTTTACAAACAACCATATAATTATAATACATAAATACTGGTTGAACATTTATTAACTTCATAAAAACAACATGCAGGATTTTGCAGACAGATCTTTAAATTTTCAATCATGATAGAGGTTAAGACAACATTCAAGTTTGGAATTTATACTGCACCTAGAAACAAATAATCAACTAAATATATTTGGTTTGATTTTTTTTTTTTAATAAATGTTCCTCTCTAAAGCTGAAACAATGCCATGACCTTCAAGCTACGATAATTCAGCAACCACACAGCTGATAATTCATAATTATATTTGATACAAAAGAAATTCAATATATTTTTTAAGGGTGTGTGAGGAATATTGTAAATCTTAAAAAAGAATATTAAATTACGGCAAGATATTTTTTTACAGATAGATATTAATGACAGATGGATATATTTTGAAAACATTTAGTTTGATGCCCCCCCCCCAATATCCATCTACAAACCCCTAATTTAGAGTACTTGATCTAAATCTTATCAGATGAAAAGATTCATCCTGTTGTTTTAAAAAACAAGATTAAGCTATTTACATTTTGTAAGAAAATGATAATATTCTGCAAGAGATATGAAATGATTCAATGTATGAATATCTCAAATATACTAATCTAAAAGAACAGCATCAAGCACAATTCGGGAAATTCATAAACAAAAACTAGACTAGACATAAAATTTTTTTTTAAATATGTTAAATTAATCAATGAAATAAAATTAAGCTTCCTTTACATTTATATAATTTTTTTTAAATACAATTCTATATAATATGATTTTAATTTAATAAATCGATTCATAAAGTAGAATTTCACAAATCCACAAAATGTAAAATTATTATTTTTTTACCTTGTTGAGATTTGGATCTTGTCTTAGGTCCCTGAGTGTGGCTGAATATCTGATCACCAAGAACTTGAATATTCTGTAGTCTCTGGTCATTTTCTTTCAGCCCATGTTGCAGAATTAAAGATAGAGAAAATGCACTGAAAAAAAATTACATTAACAATATGAAATGTTTAGAAACATTCTTTGTATTAATTACTCTGCTTGAAAAGTTACATAGATATTACACAAAACTGACATACTGAAAAAGTTATTCAAATATATTTTTAACGCAATTAATTTGTCTCTAAATTAGATTCCCCAAAGTTAAACTACCTTGACATACCTCCACATTCATGTTCAAAGAAACATTTCAATTTCTTAAGTAAACTAAACTCAGTGGCACAACAGCCCGTGAGGGCCTAGGTCTACTATGCTCATCTCAGTATATGTGAACTTGGACGAGGTGCAAGCACAGATGTTTTGGTCAGTCTGATGTGAAACCCCCCAGTGTCTAGTTCCCACGCAAGCCTTGTACTCATTTATAAACCCACTGAAGCAGTGATACTCAACCTGTGGCCTTCTGACCTTTTCCAAGTTGCCCGGTTATGGCCCATTGCACTAAGAATTTCAATTATTTAAGAACAATGTACTAAAAATTTAGTTGGAAAATCTGTCAATCAAGCAATTAACTCTATTAATTTAGCTACCAATTAGCTAATTTTGATAGTAAAATGTAAACAAGAGGCTTGATGATGGATGAAAGGAAATTGAAACTACCCCATAATTCAGTAAAAAAATGCAAAAAAGTAAATATATTCTGTGCATTTGATAAAAAAAAAAGTTAATGTAGTATTAAAATAAAAGCCGCAAAAGGAGTTTTAATATTTTGATCAGTTTTGCTCTGTCCAATGTTGCTTTGGTCTTACAGTGCTTTTTCCTTGTTATTTACATGTTGTGGTCCACATGAAATACCAGTTATATGTATGTGGCCTGGCCGGAAAAAAGGTTGAGTACCCCTGCACTGAAAGGATGAAAGACTGAGTTGACCTTGCCCAGCCCAGGATTTGAACCCCAGACCTGTGGCATAGAAGAGCAATACGCTACCCCTTAGCCACTGGGTTTCATTCTTTAAGTAAGCATGATAAAACAATCTTTTAAAGAACAATAACTATAATTATGGCATTATTTTTAGACTGCAATTGATCTGAACAATGTCACTGATTAAAGAAAGCATTGTCAACTAATACAGAACAAGTAAATGTAAAACATTTTTACAGTATTTTAAATGTAAACAATGAAAAATTGACACAAATTTACCTCACTTTTCTCTCATAAGCTCCGAAAAATAGGGAATGGCACTGACACCAAACAGACATGACAAATTCTAAGGCAGACTGTCCTGTCGGACCAGGTACACCACTTAGGAAGTCAAGCACAGGCTCTATCTGATGGTTAATCAGATGAGCAAATACCATTAATAAGCTCTGTAAATGAAATATTACTTTGTGTTACTTAATACATTTTGAAATTGGTCAATTAAAATCCACACAAAATATTTCTCACTGCAAATAACTTTAGATTAAATGTGATTAATCTTTGCAAAATAAAATAAATTATAAATAGATTTTAAAATTAATATTTTGTGAAGATCTATTAATTTACACAAAAAATGAGCAGTAAAATATAGAATTAGAAGCACTGTTAGGTATTTAATTCAAAATTATAAAATTAATAAAATACGACAGTTTTTAAAATTATGAAATTAAAACGGGTGTCTGATTAAATAAAAAGAAAGTGCAAAAGTCAGGGGATGGGATGATTCAAATAAAAAAAGGAGGATTTTGTTATTTAAATAACACAATTGAGAGGTAGAATATTTTTTCTCTTTTATGAAGTGCAAGAAAAAAACAGCTGATTTATGCCTAACGTTAATATAAACACAAATATACAATGATCAAAAAGAGAAAGAAAAAAAAAATAGGAGTAGCTCTTAATAATTTTTTCAGTTTTTTTCACAGCTAAACAAAATTGGTATGAATGTCAATGTATCAAAGGGAATTCAATTATAATCTTAATACAATAATTAAACATAGTTAGATAAATTCTAAATATTAACTTATCAAGTATGGAACCTGATTTTTTTTCAGAAATCTTATTTCAAATTCATAAAATTTTATTTATAAGTTTCTAGGTTATGAAAATTTAATAAAATATAAAAACATGCTTTTTAATTAAATTAATACCTTGAACTTAACACAAAAAAATTTTTACTTGATACTATTCAAAAACTTTTGCATGAAAAAGAAATACCATCACAAAAAACAAAAGGAGGGGGCGGAGCATTGTAGCATGCTAAATTTTTTTACACTGTTGGATTTCTCCCGCAAATAAATCTCTAAAACAAAATCTTAAGCACATTTCTTCATTAGTAAAGGAAATCATTTTCAGAAATTATTGGAAATCAAATTTTAAGTGGCCATAAGCAAGTTTACAAATTTCAGATATCCCATGAATCATTTGAGCAAAGAACAATGATATATGGCAGTATAACAGTTTTTCCCAAGTACTTCCAGAGCTAATACTTGGATTCTAATGATATTTAAATCTATAAAAATCATTTATCCAATTCTATATTTTTTTTAAAAAAAGATAGATAGGGATGGAATAATGTAAAAAAAAAACCCTGCTTTCAAAGTCAATATAACTACATTGATTAGTTCAAATATTAGCATCATATTTTAGTTGCCTTTTACCCATTAACATTATTGAAACCTGACAAATGATAACTGCAAAACTAATTAAGGGTGCCTTTTGTCTTTTATGATGATTGTATACAGAGCATAAGCTTCATATCCAAATGACATATTCAAAGAACTGTAAGAATATCTAAAGGAAATTTTAACATAAAAATGCAGAAATATATAATTATTCATCTTTTTTGTTCCTAATTCCAATTATACACACCCTGCAGAAATATTATCTCCATGAGATTTTATCATAATATTTATATTCACCTGGTTTACACTGAGTGCTTCCACTTGTTGCATCTTGCTGAGGACAGCTCGTAAAAGAAGTTCACTTTTGTCTCCAATGATGGAACCAGCTTTAGAAATAAGCAAAGAAGTTAGACGACCAACAAAAGCAGATGCATTTTCAGGAGTCTTAGGGTCTAGCAACCTTTGTGCAACCTGGATAGCAAATACAATCAGATAACTTGCATCTTTTTTCCAATTCAATGGTAGTATGTACTAACATTTAAAATATTTATTAAAGATACCCTAGCAAAAACTAAAAAGTAAACAAAGAAGTCCTTTCCGTTTGCACGTTTCCATTGAAAGAAGTGAGAATAAGTATGCAAATTCGTGTATAGCGTGATTGAGAAACCGTCACTCGAGAGTAGGAATATCAGTTGTGATAAAAGCAGGTCCACTGCTAACATTCATCAATCAGAACTCGTACAGCAACAAAGCGAAATGGACGTATCGAAGGAGCTCATTCAGGATTGTTTACTTTACGACTTCAAAGTGGGCTTATCAGTCGCTACATAAAGTCGCTGAATATGTCAAGTGTTTGGGGAGAGTGCTTTCAATGAACGTACAGCAAGGCATTGGTTTCAAAAATTCAGGTCGGGAGATTTGTCCCTCTGTGATGAAGTTCGAACAGGACGACCACAGGCCTTAAATGACGAAGCCCTGCAGGTGGCCATTGAGGAGGACAGTAGTCAAACATGTGCTGAACCTGCCAGACAATTCAACACTTCCAGTGAAACGGTTAGACTTCGTCTGAAACGCTTAGGTAAGACGTACAGGCTGAGCAAGTGGATTCCTCACACGCTGTTGGAAGTCCATAAGCAACAACGAGACCTGTATGACACACCCAAGCATTCCAAACAATGGTTGTCACCCCAGGATACTGTCTCGCACAGCACAAGACCACCTGTGCACCCACCCAAGATTATGCTTTGTGTCTGGTGGACTTGTCGTCAAGTGGTTCACTATGAGTTGCTACCAACGGTCTAAACAGTCACTGCGGACTTGTATTCACAGCAATTGGAGCGTGTACAACAGGCACTGTATCAAAAGGAGCCAGCACTGGTTAATCAAAAGGGTGTATTGTTATTGCATGATAAAGCAAGACCACATGTTGTGCGGGTGGCCAGGAATACGATACAGCGACTTGGTTGGGAGACTTTGTGCCATCCTCCTTACTCACCTGACCTGGCACCATCAGATTACCACCTCTTCCATTCCCTGGACAATCATCTTCGTGGTAAATCCTTCACCAATGAAGCAGACCTGCGCCAAGCTCTCACTGATCTCTTTGCGTCCCACACCCCCTGAGTTTTACTGCAAGGGGATTGAACAACTGGAGACACGTTGGCAGAAGGTGCTGGATGCCAATGGTGATTACTTCGAGGACTAACAATAGGCTACACTGTTTGTATGTCATGTTCTTTTGGGTCATTAAAAATGACAAGAACTTTTTTTGTTTACCTTGTAATTTTATTTTGATGGTTTTATTCTTTTTATGAAGCATTTTCTACATAGAATAATATTTAAATGTATAGACATAGCAGAAATGTATGTTTTAAGCAATATCATAAGCCAGTTCCAAAAATAAAAAGAAAAAAATAGTAGTATTAGGGAAACACAAATGAGAAAATATTTTCAAGAGATGAGGAAAATAATGAAAAATTATAGTATTTATTAACATATTTAAATATTAAACTAGGTATCTGAAATAACTTACATTGATAATGTAATCCAAGCCACTGTTACCCGATTCATCTCGCCATGCGGAGACCTGCTCCAAAGCAACAGAAACAAAGGATCGCAAACATTCTCCACCATTCTACAAACAAAAAAAAAGTAGTTTAACACTCTTTTATTTAATTACAGTAAAAGGATAATGGTCACACTTAATCTCCACGAAAATTTTCCATTTCATTTATCCATGTGTCAATTAACACATAGATTCTTTTACGAATGTAACTTAATCATTGAAAAACATTCAGTACCAACCAAAACAAATTTTATTTCTTTCTTCAATTTCCCTTGTTTACAAAACTTTGTAGTAAAAATGCTAATAAATTCTTCATTGTCATTTTGTATTTTAAATAGTTATTAATTAAATAAACAGCTAATAGTTAAATTAGCTGTTTGTTTAAGAAGTTTTCAAAACCTTAGAAGCATGTTGATATTTTTTAAAATGTGTGTGTAAATTGAAATAAATATATAAGTGATTGCATTCATATTTTTTTTAAAAAATAAATTCTAACAAATACTAAATACTTAATTTCACCAGAAGTGAATAATTTATTAGAATTTAATTTCACCATTGAGTTGTACATTCAGTGAACTATTGTGCAATAACATTATATCCAAATTTTAATCCATTCCTAAGAGAAGAGAAATAAATATAATACAAAAAAATCATAATAATAAATCAAATTAATTTGATACTGTTATGTTAATATTACACTGTTATAATCTACATATTGCCAAATGCGACAACCTCACTTATGTACAAAAAAGCTACTTATAAAAATCACTCTTTTCATAATAAAATTACCAAAATTACAAATTTTTAGTCCAATACTTCCATTTCTGAGATAAAAGGAATCAATACATTCATAACCATAAGGAAAGATATATAAGACTTTTTAAGATAAATAATTAAATCACACTACTAAAAAGAAATATTCTCAACCCATATTAGAGAAATGTTCACCACGGACAATTTTCTTTTTTAATAAAATTCTTTTATATGCTTATTTTATTTTTATAAACTCACCTGTAGGATTGAGTTGTCATCTGAGTGCATGATACAATGAACAGCGGCTGGAAATGTTTGTGTAATGATAGGAGTTGCAAGAGGTCTAGGACTGCTGCGAACAATAGTCTGTAGAACATCAAGAGATGCCTATGGAATTAATACAAAGAAATATCAACCAATAAATTTGCTCATGACATAAAAAATAAGCATTTTTTTTTATTATTTTCAAATTGAATAAAAGGAATCTGAAATGTTTTTTGAAGCTGGATTAAGTAAAATTATATAATGATCAGTTATTACAATATTCTTAAAAAATTTTTAAAAATTCTTATTGCAATTCTACATAAAAAAAATTTAAAAGATATGCTAATTTATTAAATTTGTAAAGAAAAGAAACTACATAAAATCAATGATTTTTTTTTTTTTAAAAAATGGTTCACTAATAAAATAAATCTTTCACTGCATCCATTACAAAATATCCAGGACATTTTTTTTTAAAGTAACAATAATAATCATTTAAAATTTAAAGAGAAAAAACTATGGTACTGAAATAATTCAAAGAAAAAAATGTACAGCTTGTAATCCAAGAGGCACTTTCATAGGTTGGGCTTGTAATATAGACACTAAAGTTGGTAAAAGACGTTGCTGCATCGGTACCCTAGCACCAGGACTTTTGGACAACTGTTTGAATATTTCTTCAGCCATTGTTATTAAAACTGGATCTGAAAAAAAAAAGTTTTTTTCTTTAAAATTTTATAAGAGAGAATTAGTATTTAGTTAAATAAGACTTTTTGAGTATGAAAATAAATTCCTGTGATATGAAACAAAAGATAATATTCATACAACAGGCTGAAAGAATTAACATTTACCACCAAATATAAATTTCACTTCAAAATTACAGATGAGATGGCAGATAAACCAATGGCCATGAATCTTATAAATCAGAATGACAATAACGTGACCCTCATTCACCAAATTTCATGCAAGTAATATGTCACTCTATGGTATAGTAATAAAATTTAAACTCATTATCCTTAGGAAAATATAGATAAATTGTGTATCTTACAGTTGATTACAATTGCAACAAATGAAATACAAAACCATAAAAACAAACTTTTAAGGTAGTTAAAGGACAAAGTAAATCTTAAAGAGGTAAATAAAAATTATTTCTTCCCACATAGCTTTTGACACAGGATCATTTTATCTCCAAGAGCACATGAACTAAAATCTTAGCAATCAATAATTAAAGAAAGGTATTTTTCTACATATACAAATAAAAACTTTATCGAAGTAGGAAGCCTACTTACTCAATACTTACTGCAAAAATAAATTGCAATGATATGAATCTTTTAATTATCCCATATGTTGATATATATACAAAATAATCCGATTTACCAATCAGAGAAACTAACAAAATAACTATCTCTTATCTCTTATTATCAATATATACTGCAGGCCATTTAATCTGCAACAATTGGAAGGAAAGCAAACACAATTTTACTAATTGTACATATATAGCATAGCAACAAGAAAAAACCTGTAAGGAATTTGGGTGGGGGCGGAGGGTCCTAAACACTTGTAATAAGAAAACTCAAGCCTCTGGCACTTAATATTGCTCTAACCTAATTGGGCATCAAGTTGAACTGGGCTTGAATAATAGATACAAGGAAGTCATTCCATGCTGCTTCTAGTTCATATCATGACAATGATGACCATAGAGTGGTGGCAACCCAGTCTTTCAGCAGCCCATGACAGATGTTTTCAGTTTATGAGATATCAGGATAACATAAAAAGCCAGGGTTAAAGACAAGCATCCTCTGTGTCAATGTAGGTCAGGATTTTATCGGCAACATGTGGTCTAGCATTATCTTATGCATCTCTGGGGTCTCAAATATAGGGCACAGTCAGTGAGAAATATAATTCTGACTGTACAGATTCATGATGACACGAACAAGATGTATTCTCTTTGATGCCTCCTAACATGGATATGCCCATCATGGCGCTGTGTGCAGAAATGCAACCTGTCCAAAGAGATGATCTAGCGTCACTCCTGTATCCAGTTTTGATGTAGGATGTAGTTTTGATGAACACCACTGTCACTGCACATCTCTATACTCTAGCATCAAGGAAAGTTGTGATAACAGTCTCCATGGTACTTCACACATCATCCTACTATATATGTGGATACTTGCCATACCACCACAAAAAAGCTCATTTCTTGACTCAAGTTCAGTGTTGTGGCTGTAGAAACCTGCAAGTCTTCTCAGGTGTTAGTGAAAGGAGGCTGTTGAGATCCAGCATGGCATTTAATGTGATCCTATTGAACGCATCAATACAGAATCCATATGGCAGTCTTTGAATTCTAACCAGTACAAATAGCAATTTTATGAAATTATAAACTGTACTCTCGAAAAGCTATAATCCAGATGCTATCAAATTCCAACATTTCATGGATAACCATTTCACTTTCTTGAAAAAACAGAACACTTTCTCGCAAATAAACAATATTCAAATGTGATTTCCTAATGAGTAGCACACTGCATTACTTTCCTTTCATATGGAGTTTGAGATATCTTTGCTGCAAGATGATGGCCAGCAGTTTAGATTTTAAATAGATACTTAAAACTTTAAAAGGTTAACATGTGCATTAGTTAAAAATATTTTTTAAAATTCTCATTTCATTTTTTGTTATCTAAAGCTGATTCCCACATACTTTTACAACATTTTGTGAAGGTATTACCAGTACATATTATGTAAGCATTCCTAATTTCTCTTATTAAATATGCCAAAGATCATAACTTTAGATTTCAATCTAATTGTTCCAATCTTTAATAGGAACAATCCCCCCCTCCCCCATTATTTTTAAATAACATGAAAAATATTATAACAGTAATGAAAGAATTACAAAAATGGTGAAAACAGAAATAAAAACAAACATAGACCCCCAAAGGAATAAACACATAAATGTTTGTATTTGAAGAGTTGATTAATTTAGTTTCCCTCTCTGTCAATAAGGTTTAACATTAAACATGATTTTTTTCCTTTTTACAGCCATGAATAATTATGTCACACTTTAACAAAAAAAAAAAGCAATTTGAAAAAATATTCATAACTGAATAATAATCAACATTTTTAGATCATTCAAAAAATTATGAAATAATACATATCCAGAAAGAGAGACAGTTTAATTCATACTCAAAATCCATGACCATTGTAATTAAAATCTAATAATAAGTAATGGAACAATAAAAGAAATGAACAAAATTTTTCAAAAAAAAAATTACCTTTAAATTTTTAGCAAAGAAAGGCTTGCTTACACATTTAAATAATTGAATTACACAAGTGCTTTTGTTAGTTGAAATTGCATAAATTATTGCTGTGAACAATCACTACTTATTTGGGTGGTGGGGCGACATTTGTATTTAATTATTACTATGATCATTCTAAGCATACAAATAATTAAAGAATATTTAAATCCATTTTTGCACTGAATTTTTTAATTAAATAATAGCATTACTTACCACTATTGTGTTTCAAAAAGACAGCTATGGCAATGGGTGATATTTTGTTTTCATATTGAGCAGTAAAATTTCCATCAATCTACAACACAAAAAGAACTATATCATTCACACAAAAAGCAAGTTTCTTAATTAAAATATCTATGAATTCCTAGTATTCAGAAGCAAATTTACAAATAGAACAATTTTTTAAAAATTTAAGAAATTTTTCTCACATTTATACATTTTTATTCCAACATTTTCTACAAAATTTATCTTAGAACAAACAAACTTTTACTTCAGTAAATTAAATGACCCTGAGAAAAAGTGAAGATGATTGTAAGATTAAAAAAATAATAATAAGTAAGAAGCTTAAAATTTTAACCTGGGCTTCCTTGACGGAGCACACAACAAGATTAAGCCAATCTACTAAATAACAAATCTTGCAAACTAGTTACACAAGGCCCACAAAAAAAAAATTCAAACATTTTAAATTCATGGATTATTTAAATTTTTAAAAAATTTATTTATTGAACATTTTAGAAGTATCAATATTTTTTGAAATTTCTATTCAAAAAACACTGCAATAAGTAATCTGCAACAAAACCCAAGTCCATGAATTTTGTGAATAAGCTACTTACAGTGATGATGATTGAAATAGATTCCAAGACTAGAGCCAATACTTCTGAAGAAAACTGGACTGCCAGGGAAATCAGTCCTTCTGTTATAGCAGCTAAGTATGGAACCAACATGTTTACATGCTCAGTGGTTTTCAAATGATCACAGAATCTATAAAAATTATTTAAATTATGCAAATATAAGGATAAATGATAATAGCATATAAAAGAAATCACTTTTGAACAACCATAATAAAATAAGGTCAGATAAAATCAATAGATTATTCACTTTAAATTAAAATTGTCTATCTGATATAGTGGTTATTGACTGTTGTGCCATAAAAGTCTGAATGCAAAACCAAAGGATAGCATGAATGTTTGTAAATGTATAGAGCCTGAGTGGAAAAATGAAGACATCCTAAATATTCCTTGAGCTGCAAGTCCTCTCAAGAGGTGGGAGACCCCTGACCACCCCATAGGGTGGAATCAAAATTGGGGTGGAACAAAGCCAAAATGTACTGTCACTTGTATGGTGCTCAAAGCTGTGGTCAATGACAGACTAAAAAACTAGCCACAATGAATTTCATGGGCCTTGATCTGACACCATGGATCAGGTGGCATAAAAAACAACAAATTATAACTAGTTTTTTAAAATTTATTTGTGCAGTAATAAACTGCATACATTCTAGATTAAACATAAACAATAATGACATGAATGGTATTACTTTACACTTATAAATAAGTTCATATAATTAGTGTTGTAATAAGTTAAATTGTTACAAAGAACATTTATACCAGAAGCAATTTTATCCTGAAATGACTGAAGTAATATATTCAAACAATTAAATTACTTAAATCATTTAGGTACATACCCCCAAACAGCTCTCACAGCAGAAACACGAACTGTAGCTGGCTGTGTAGGTTGTAGTCCACTCACAGTAGCTTGTAAAAACCTTAAATATCCAGAGCAAAGACAAATGTTTTTAGTGAAATATGTTTTTATAAGTATGCTTGAATCAAAGTTATTCAAAATACAAAACATCGAAAGTGTGAAAGAATAATGCATATAATCACTAACCTTTTCACTAAATCTTCATTTAATAAAGCACTATATTTACTTGCAAACCATAAACATCTACCAATCAAGAAAGGTGCTCCTGAAAATTGTAATAAAAATTAACAAAATAAATATTAAGGAAATTAAAACTTCAGGATTTACATCTACAATAAATAAAAAGAAAAAAAGTGTGCTTGGCAAAATAATATTTTACGATAGTATTATGTAAGAATTCCAGACATTATAGGAAAGAAAGCATAGAATTTGTACTGATCCTACATAACATATAATGTTCCAAGCTATTTAAGTGATTGGGGAGAAATGAACTTTTCTACAAAGAATAAAATTTTTAAAAAAATAGTTTTCCCAACTTCTTAGATAATACTGAGTAGTAAAAACTTCCTCCAGAAAATCCTCATCCAAATTAACTCTCAAACAAACAAGTGAAAAAAAAAGACCATGATTCTTTTGATGTTAATTAACTTATAATCTTAAAAGAGTTTACAGGAAAAGAGGAGCCTTTTTTCACCTTTAAAATAAAAATTAATATATAAAAATTAATATATAAAATGTATCTAATTCATGAAACCTGAAAAAATTATGATCTACCTCAAGATGAACATATATCACAAAGTTCCTCAATCTATCAAAAAGTTCATTGAGTTACTACATTAAATAGTTTTATTAACTGTTTTAGAGATACGATTTTGAACTGAAATTTTTCAGAAGTAGAATTCTTAGAGGTTTAAGAAATGAAGCAAATACCAGTGTTAAAAACAAATTAATTTTTTTATACAAAAATCAGTAATTCCCAAAGTATTACATATATATCTAATGAGTAACACTTAAAAATATCACAATGAGATTAATACAAACATAACTATCATTCTAAATTATATTCAAAAGCTAATGTAAAAAATACTTTTGCTCATACATCACGTTACTGAATTCACTTATCAATAAGAAATCCCATACATTTTAATAAAACATGCAAAACTCTGTATTAGATAAAATATCAACAAAAAGAGAACTGGTGAGAATTTAAAGTAAAGTGCAAAAATCTAGGATCGAGGACTTAAAAGAAATTTCAACATATACAATTTAATAAAAAGCGTTCTTACCAGCAGTATTGAGATCTTCTAAAACAACAGAGTGAATAAATCCTGGCATATCAAACTGCAAACTATTTCCTTTAATGCCACTAAGTATTAAGTCTTTAACACTACCTAAAGCAAGCATACAGGATTCGTGGATTTTCCACCTATATAATAGTAAAAAATGAAACAATACCCCTTAACTAATGATAATAAGAATTTTATTTATATATTTATTATATACTGAAACATTAAATTATTCTTTTGCTTAGTAAAAAAATACATGATTGGCATTACAATGTTTACATAGAATACAGTCTAAATTTAAGTTGAGATACAAATACCTGGCGGTTATAATTAAAAGTTACACTATTCAGAGGCCTGTAGAACCTGTTCTGCTTATCAAATTTTGATGAAGCTTGGAATATATGCTATATGGAAAATGGAGAAAAGATTTCTGCACTAAAAAAAAATTAGTACAAATTTTGACCACCAGGCAGCTTTTATCAACTATTCCTAATGCAAATTCGTAAAACCTTTACATGAACTTGCAGTCATAAATAGAAAATCATTCAGCATGCGTTTGTCATCGTTAATCATTCCTGCTTTTACAGTAACAACAATGTTTGCAAACCACTATCTTTATGCAAGATGAAGCAACTCCTCTCATTGGGCGCCAAGTCTAAGTACTGCTTTGTACTAACTTTGGAGATAATCGTGTAATATCCAGATATTTCCCAGATGCATGGCCTTCTCGCTCACCGACTTAAATCCCTGTGATTTCTGGTTGTGGGGATTTCTGTGATCGTGTGTGTAGAGAAAGAATTATAGGACTTTACCTGATTTGAATGCTAGCATTATTTGCCATGTGGCTGAAATCCCTCATGAGTTGCTTTGTGCTAACATTGAAAATGTTATAATGCACTTTCAACACATTATTGATGTCAATGGAGCACATATTGAGAATATTCTGTAATTTCCTCCAAGTGGTCAAAATTTGAACTATTTTTTGTTATATTTATTGCAGAAACCTTTCCCCCATGGTCCAAATAGCATATTTTCCAAGTTTCATAAAAATCCGATAAGCAGAACGAGTTCTACAAGCCTCTGAATAGTGTAACTTTAATTATATAACCACCCGGTACATAAAAGCAAGTTTCTGTCTTCTGGAACTTCTATTTGACAATCACACAAAGTGAAAAAAAATCCTATTTTGGGTTGAATATAAATATGAAAAATACAGAAAATCACAGGACTTCATAGAATGTAAATAGACAAATGAACGTCAAAGAAACAAGAATATAATCAATAATTAATTTAATATAACTCCAAACCAATTTTATTTACTTCTGATTCTATAAATATCCAGAACAAAAAAAAATTAGAGATTACTTTCCTTTAATATTTGATGGTATATAAAGATCAAATAATTTTTCATACAGCATATTTTGGTGTTCCTAATTTAGTTCATTGTTTTTTTATGAAAGGCTAATTTGACTGAATAGCAATTTTAAGCTAAAATAAATTGCAAGTAAATATTTTAATAAATTATATTAAGATGGAAGCTTTTGAATTAAGTTTTAAATATTTATAAAAAAATCCATCAAATTTTAATTTAAGCACAAAATGTTCAAGTGTATTTGATGTAACTACAAATTTTAGAATCGGAAGGGGAAAAGGTACAGCATTCTTGTTTGTATAAATTTTTAACTCTAAAAAATTCATTCCAAAAACACTGACAAATGCAGGTTAAACGGTCTCTAAATACATATATTATATAAAACAATTGATTCTATGAAACAGATTTTTGTATTTGCTAAGGAAAGAAAAATATTAAAATAAAATTGTGGACTAACGAACAAGAAAAATTATACAACACAATTATTCCTCTACAAACCCACCAGTTAGGATTGGTATTTTTATCAGCTTCATGTATATGTCGAGTTATAGCTGCACATAAGCTCACAGAACATTTGTCTTCAAATTCTTGGGCTATTAACTGAACAGAAAATAACATAAAATTATGTCCCAAGAATTCACAACAAAAAGGTACAAGGGATGCAAAAACACAAAGGATGTACAAAAAAGTAATTAAAATATTTACGACAAAATACAAGATTAATAAATAATATATTAGATTTTAATATTATTTTATGTGTGTATAATAATTCTTTAAAATTTCTTTTAATTGATTTTCTTTAAATTATAATGATCTTGAAACCTTCAAGATATGGCATGATACTTAATTTTCTGTTAACCATCTAATGGAAAATACTATTTTAACACGCTCAAAAAATGCCCTGTCAACACATTTCATGATGAAATGATGCAATATTGCCACTGAATCTCACCAATCAGTATTAAAAAACTGAAAACCATATGATTAACAAATATTCCAAAAGCTTTCGATAGGAAACAGAATAAAAGATTAGATCCATGGAATAAAAACACTTTTTGTCATCTCTCCATGACAGTTAATTGCTATGTGTGAGTTCATCAATAAAATGATAGAAATGAAAGAGGTTTCTTTCAATAATTACAATATTTACTGAACTGTGACCAATCTGCACCATTTGATTCCATTTAAAATATTACATTGTATACCGAAGAGCAAAAACATTTTATGAACACCTACTCAATAACATGTTGCCCCACTTTCTGCTTTCACAACAGCTGCAACTCGCTTTGGTATGGATGCCACAAGTTCTTGGTAGATGACTGGAGACAGGTTGTACCAATTATCTAAGCAATGGTCAAGTAAAGTCAAGATATTCTGACATGAAGAAGTTTGATTTCTGAGCGGCCTTTCTATGAAGACCTAAATGTGCTCCATCAGATCAAGATTCACTAAGTTAGGTAGCCAGGACATTAATTGGAATTTGTGTTTAGGCTCTTCAAATCTGATCCACAATTATGCTCAGATTGTCTACAACTTTCACGGTCCTTTCTACCAGAACTAAAGGTCCTAGAGTCACCCACTGAGAACATTCCCCAAAGCATAATACCACCATCACCAGTCTGTGTACATGGAGGGAGCAACTGTTCAACTGTGGAAGATGGTGCATTCTGACACAACTCTTGACAAAGATGGAATGAGAAATCGTGATTCATACAATCAGGAAACTCTTTTCCACTTATTTATAATCAAGTCTCAATGTTGCCAAATCCACAATAAGAGTCGTTGACAATGATGCTTGATCAACAAAGGCATACAAATGGGACATTTACAATGCAGCCCCATGTAGAACAGTACCTACTGCACTGCATGTTCTAAAACACTTGCACTTGACCTGCACTGTATTGGGCTAACTAAGCCATTGTCTGATGCTGATTTTGTTTACCAAGCAGGACAATTTTCGATATTCTTTTTCTTTGAAGATGCAGGGACGTCCAACAGCTAGGTGTTTACTTCTGGTTTCATTTTGTATGAAACTCATTTAATAAAAAAATTATAACTTGATAAACACTGAAATTTAAAAAGAAAATTAAAGTTTTGACATGGTTTTGCCATTCCTATTAATAACCAGAACATAAGGGAGGGGGGTACAATTTATATGAGTCAAAGAAAAAGTTCCCTATACTTTAGTTTACTTATTCATTAAAAATCCAATCAAGATTTTTTTCATATAAATTAAAAGTATAGTAGAAGAGGTATTATGGGATAGTCGGATAATATGGAATACTGAAGTTTCGTCTTTTATTGTAGCTGTTATCATCAGGGGGAACCATGAATTAATGAAGAAAGACTCTTTTGATGTATGGCAATGAGAATTGATCACTTGTTGTCATACCCCTCCTTACAGAACAAAATTATTTTATGATTTTCAAAAGTTTTTGCTGGTAAGTATTTGAACTAGACTACAAGTACACATACTATTTGAATATTGATGTTAAGCATGATGTACCCTAAAAGAATAATACTGTGGTTGTTTTTTAGTTGACAATGTTCTGTCCTTCAGTTTGAAGGTTCATCTTCCAAAATATGAGTGT
This sequence comes from Trichonephila clavata, assembly GCA_019973975.1. Lineage (NCBI taxonomy): Eukaryota > Metazoa > Arthropoda > Arachnida > Araneae > Nephilidae > Trichonephila > Trichonephila clavata. Next base: position 383,776 of record BMAO01015182.1, on the reverse strand, counting down.
CGGATATCATGGAATACTAGGCATTTCATAATACCCCACGTAAAAAAGTATAGTATTACATACAACCCAACAAAATATATTGAATAAAAAAATTACAAAATGAGAGTTTGGAGTGTAATATTAATAACTAAACAATTATGAATTTTTTAATAAATAGTAATATAGCCTCATTTAAAACCGAAGTACAATTTTTAAAGTACTCTAACAGGGACCACGTCATCGTGCAACACATACATGTGTGTGGTTGAATATAAATAAACTTTTTTACTGAATGGTTTAAACATTTCACACTGCTGTAACAAAACTCTCAGCTGAACCGCCTATCTTGCTTCTTGTAGATGGGCACACAATCCACAAGCGTAATATTTATATAATTAATTTAGCAAGGGAAAGTCATGTTATGATTCTATGTATTCCTATTCCCCATACACTAATTGCATAAAATCAAATTCTTGGATAAAATTTTTACAAGTCCATTAGTCTCACTACAGAGAGAAAGTGAGATCATTTCTAAATCATAGCTCAAGACCCTTGAGTATTTTTGATATGATGGAGCTGTTTGGCAGGCCTTAAAGTGTAACATGGGAACGTAGAAGTAAATGGCTTCAATGTGACTATTTATTCTGTAATTAGAAATGTCTTTAACAGTGAAGATGTTATTGCTTTTACACTCACTGCTCCTGGGTCTCAGACTAACAAAGGACCCTATTTCATGTTTGTCTACAACCTCTGATTCATTTCAGTTCTGTCCTAAGAATCCTGATGTGATTGTCCTTGATTGTCAACAAATTTTGTCCTTCCCATAGAGATATCTATGGGAAGGACTCTCTAAAAAAGCAGAAGAGTTAGGAAAGTTGGATCTTCAATATTAATCTACTACCTATATAAAAAGAATTAGAGGATAAACTGAAAGAAAAGGACGAAAGAAGGAACCAGAAGTTTCAAAACAATAAAAGAAACCGAACATTCAAAGAACATTAAGAAATGAAATTGAGATCAGCCTTATAGATCTAAACCTACTAGAGATGGCTTCAGTGTTAGCAGCGATGAATTGTTGCATTCAGATGTATCATTTGTAATAGAGTTAGTGCTATTAACAAAAGTGCCAGAACCTGAAAACAAAGATGCTGAATGTATCTTCTGTAATGGCTGTTTTCTGTGGGCTCCCCTTGGCTGTACTGGAGCAGAGAAAGAAATTTATATTTGTGACTTATGCAAACAGTTAAGAAACAGAAATGACTTGCTTGTTCCTTAAAATTATGGTTTTGACAATAAAAATAGTTGTTTTATGAAGTCTTATTTATTTCCCAGTGGTTTTAACCATTTATTCCATATTACTTGACTATTCCATAACAACCTCCATTTGTAACTTTCTTAAAATAATTTTTATTATAAAATAAATAGTTTTTGATAGTGACAATTCCTTATAATTAGTTATTACACATACTCGTGAAGATTTTGGGGATTTTTATCAAAAAAAAAAGTAAAATTTTTAACAATCGGCTATCTATGAGGTCAATCCTCTTGGGATTTTTTCCCCATCCATCCTAATTGGCACTCAGAGATAGAACATTGTAAATGAACATCACACCTAACTAGCATTTGTGCAGCATTGTAACAACAGACTATCCTCTTTAACACTGGGGTTTTCTTCCTGTCCAGCCAAATTGGCATTTTAAACTAGAACAACTTTATTCTGCAAATGAATGTCACTACTAAATACCATATAGTCAGTGAGATAGAAAATAGAGAGTATGCAAACAATACTACCCAATAAACAATTAAGCCCTAAAAAAGTTTTGAACTATTTTAAAAATAAATTAATGATTACAAAATACATATGAATCAAAATTAGAACAAGTGATTCATTACAACAACATACCAATAACAAATCTTGAGCTGATATTCTTACAGAATATGCATATGTATCATCATCTTCATCTTCTACAAACTGGTCAGGATTATTACTCCATGTTTTAACCTATGGATAATAAGAAGTTACCAATAATAGCTATTTGAACAATAAAGAGCAAAAACAGATTATTCGATTGGAGTAAAAAATATTGAGAACTAAAATTATTTCAACATCATGGAAAAATATTCTACAATAAATAATTAAAACTTTTATCACAAGCATTATATCATTTTTATAGCATGTATTTCTTTTAGTACTTTGAGTTTACATGGTATCTTTTACAGCATTATGGGAACTATTTAGTTAACTACATAATTTTTTGTATCCTATTTCACAAAGCAGTACATGCTTCATGGGCTGCTTTCCATTTTTAGTCAATTAAGAAAATAATTTAAAAGCTTAACATGACATAAGAAACCTTGGCATAAGAGATACTTAACTTTTTTGGGACAAAAGACACAAACACGCGCTTACCCTTGGGACTGATAAGTCTATTATGAATGTTTCAAACAAGCCGGAGGGTTTTTGCTCTAAAGCCTAAATCCATGAAAATACTGAAATATGAATGTTTTGTTTAATAATGCTCTGTAGAGAGAGAGAGAGCATATAAATGGCATATGCTTTATATATTATGCATTTACAAGCTTTATTTGCTTTTTCTTTAAGTAATTTTTTAAACTTTTTTTATGTTCAAGATTTTCTAACTATTTAATGACTTGAGATTATACATTTAGAAACTGAATATCTGACTTAAAATTCTTAGTACAAAAAATTTAAAAATAGTAAACTACACACAGTCATATGTTACAATCATCTACTTACTATGAATACCATAAGCTCATTTAAGGAGCAATCCTAAAGCAGCAATCCTTTCCCCTTATGCTTACTTATGTTTATATATGATCAAATCCATGGGCAAATGATTCATATTTTTCTAAATTTTAATAGATCAAATCTACATGCATATTGAATCCTACAGGCATACAATATTATCTTGAGCCAGAAGTTTTAGATTTCAAAAATCCTCAAAATCACCAGCACAAATGTGTGACAGCCAGGGGTAAAAGAAAATTTTCAGTCATGCCAACATGATGGTTGCGAGTGGAGTGTATTTCTCCCAGGTTGGCATGAAGGAGCTAAGACAATTTTCTCTGAATGTATAAAAATTTGAACTAAATTTGAAGCATATTTCAACAGAAAAAAAACCCGTCAATTTTCAGAAAAATGCATAACTTTATAATTCCCATTCTGATTAAAATACTGTGGTTTATTTTTTTCGCTACCCCCCCCCCCAATCTGAAAAACACATTTCATAAATACAACACACTGTTTTCTTCCACTTTACATATAAGAATTCATTTAGCAATTAAAGCACAAAAGATGAAACACAAACATGTTTTATATCAAAGAAAGCAGACAAATTCAGATAAGTAGTATAATAAAACATATTGCTCTTCAAAAGGATAGCAAAGTCAAAAAATATTAATATAGGAGAATTTTTCTATTTGAGAAAATGTTGCAATATTGGGCCCTAGTCTCTAACATTACTTGAAAATAGCCTTGACACAAGCAAGTAAGGAAAAAATACTCATTTATTTAGAGCATAAAAAAGAAAATTACTAAATTATGATTAATAATCAAAAAATAATGCACTATATTAAAAAAATATACATAATTAAATTGGTTTAATATTGTGACAAATAGAAAGAAAAAAAACTTATATTTAATCATAATTCAAAACTCATTTTGTTACATAATTTATAGAAGGGGATTAAAACAATACCATAATATAAATACATATTAAAAACAAATAGTATATTTGCTAGAATATCAAAAATCCTCATAAGAATTGAGGTTTTTTTCCCTTCAGTAACTTAATATTTTTAACTATTACATATTTATGCAAAACATTATAACAGTAAAACAACAAAAATGATTTGATAACATTTAGAAAAATGATTATAAAATAATTAAATTTCTCTCTTAAGATATGAAAATCTTACTTGATCTTCTGTAATTTGTGTGTATAACAATATGTAATAAATTAAATCTGTCATTCCATCTTTGATATAATTTTTATATTTGGAAGAGTCTACTAAAACATTGATAAACTCGAATATACTAAAAACTAAATTCTCAAAACCAAGGGCTTCACCTGAAACAGATGAACTTACATTAATTTTTAACACCAAATATTGCAAAATTCAAAAGAGCAATTTTAAAAAAAAATCATGTTTAAAATTTTCCTTTAAACAAAGAAATTAAACCTAAGTTAAGAATTCAATTTCTCAACATTAAAAAAATAATAATAATAATAGCAGAAAATAAAGTGTTACTTCAACTTATTAACTATTTAACAAATGTGCTTTTATTTATTTTCATATTTCATTTCAGTTTCTAAATACAAACTGTAACGAATTCCAAAAGCAATTTATTACAAATAACTTACTAAAAGCAATTTTGCAATGAAATCTGTGTTTTGCATAAAATTTGATTATTCATTATATTAATTATATTTCAATTAAAACATAAAAAGAGCAATTAAAATATCAAAAATTAAAACAGGAAAAAAGTTAAAAGATATCTAAATCAAATTGTTGTCTCTTAAGCCCTCTGATATCTTTAATAAAAATGTGATTATATTTCAGAAATGTGGGCATGGTCATAGGTTTAAGCTTTTCCTGAGTGAGTTTGTGTACCAACATCATACTATAAAGCAAAACAAGGGTATTGATGATAAACCTCGTAATTTTGAACCATGGTCAAGTGACACTGGCAACCACTTCAACAAACTTCCATGCCAATGGGAGGACTTTAAGCCTCAATAGATTTAACATACGTCTACATGGCAGGTTTTCAGTGGCTCTAGGCTCAAACTCGTGACATGCCAGCCAAGACTTCATGACCACTAGGCTACTATAGCGCTTTAAGCTTCTTCTATCTAAGTGTTAAGTGATAAACTTGCATAGCAACTAATGGAAAAGAGATCTACAAAAGCAGTCATAAGAAAATTAACATTTTACACACTTCATAGATAAGTTTCATTGAACATGGCAACAGAATGATTTAATTCAAATTAAAATGAAATATTAGGTCTCAAGACCCCAATCACAGAAAAAAAGTTTATGGATCATTTTTTTTCCTTCTAGATATTAAAAAAGTGTCATTGCAATTTACATTTACTGGTTTTAGTCCATCTGTTTTCTCCCTTGTTTATAGAAGGGAATCACTACTTCTCTGCAATTTACATTTAAAAATAAATGACAAAATTTTACTTTAAATAAATCTGAATGCAATCAAAATTTCAATTATAAAAAGCATAATATTGTACAGAAGAATTATGTTAACTTCTATATTTATCAGAAGTATTTTAATTTTATAATTAACACAATCACTGCAAAAATAGTTCAATAATATAATTAATTTGGCAAGATATAATATTAAATAAATACTGATAGTAATAGAAATACAAATATAACTCTTGGCTTTGCATATACTTAGCACTTATTTCTAATATTACAAATTTAATTCAATTTAATAAATATTTTTATTTAAAATATTTAATTTCTTTTATTAGTAAATTCTAAAAATAAAAAACAAATTTTTATTATTAAAAATCAAATAATTTAAATTTATTACTATTTTTCTTTTGGTATTTTTTCCACTTTACTGATTTGAGGGGGGGGGGATTTCAATTAAAAAATACTAATTTATATATGTAGATAGAAAGAAAAACTCCCTATATTATATAAACTAATGAACTAAAAAATTTAATAAAACTTTTTTAATAGATTCAAAGCTTAGAAAATATTTTATAATCAAAATGTTTCATTAACCCTTTTGCTGCACATCCCACGATTTCCATGGGCAATGTAGATGTAGCAAAACTTGTGCAACCCACGATTTCCACAGGTATGCATTTTTTCTGACTATTTAGCTGTGCAACCTGTGCTGTTCCTGTTTATGTTTTCATTTATGTGTTTATGTTCATATTTTCCTGATCTAATTCTGTATTTTAAAATAAAAATTCTTTTACAAAAAATTTTTTTGTATATTTTAACTCTAAAACATAGATTTAATATAAAGATTTGAAAAAGGTAATAAAAAAAAACACAATTTTTTAACCTATTTTGGTAAAATAACTACGCAGTAAGAGGGATATAAAAGATTCTGTGATAACAATCAAAAGTGAAGCATATAGAGCATAATTTATGACACTGTTGTAAATACAGAGTTCATAAGATATTTTTGTACTACAAAAAATTTTAACTATTTTTAGCATCATTTTTGAAAATAATAAAAAATGTTGCTTTACTTATATTTATATAAGGAATAGAAGTATATTTATATAAGGAAATACAGTGCATTACTGTCATGTTTATAATATGTAATTACACATTCTCCCCCCCCCCACCTCAATTTCTTCATATTAAAATAATTTGAAAGTAGTAATGATATGAAAATTTAAGAAATAGAACTTTTATTTTCAAATACAGTAGAACGAGACAAAAAGGAAAATGTCATGGAGTGTTTTATTACCATCAGAGTCTACAGGATTGTCTTCCTCTTCACAAGCATTGACTACTGTTTGAACATATCTAAAAATGTTAAGCAAAAAAAAAGAGAATAGGAAAAAGAAAGAAAACAAAGTATTTCAAAATAATGCAATAGCAACATAAAATAAAAAGTTTGTAACATATGAATACCTAATAGTAATCTTACTTTATTCGAGAAAATAGTCTTACAATTAAAACTTTTTTTTCTACTTCTCAAAGGCCTAATTTTGTAAAAATAATTTTTATAAAAATTAAATTTAAATTACTGTTAGGATATTAAATGTATTCAAGTGCATAATAATCTCAATAACTCAGAATATCTTTCCAAATCCATAAGGGACAGTTAGTAAAATATTTCTTCTGATAATTGAAATAATTAATAATTTCATAATTATAATTATGAATTATTTCATAATTCCCTGAAGGTTCTTAATCATAAATTATACATATTAGCATTGTTTTCTGATAAAAAAAATTAAATTCATAAATTTTTATTTGGTTATATATTTTACTTCAATAGCTTAATGTAAGAACATATTTTACAAAATTTTGCTTTTTTCAGCCAGTATTGACTATTAAATAAACAATATGTGTATATTTTTAAAAAGATACGTGTTAACACTTGTAGTGAGGGAATTCCATACAGGTGCTAAAATATGAGGCAACCATTGGGTCATTTGTTTAGGAAAATATCTCACCAATATTTGTAGAGCCTAATACAAAAAAGAAAAAAATTAGATTAAAAAAAGCTGCTAAGTTGAAAAAAATTATTAAGGAAAAAATAATTTAAGCAAAAAAAAAAATGGCTGAACAAAACATTAAACTAAATTTTAATGAACAGCTCTTTAATATTACTAGAAATACATACGAATCTCCAATAAGAATGAAAAGTCTATTATCACATGACACAAGTAAAAATGAAATTTTTATATTTTACAAATACACACACATTTTTATGTCATTTATACACAATTTTTTAAATAATTGCTCCTCAAATGGAGAAAGACATAAAATTGTGATAGTAAAACTCAATTGCAGGTTCTCAATTTAAAATTTGGATACATTAATATAAACAGCACAACTGAAAATTAAAGCTAATAGATCAATTACAGCAATACTGTTTAAAATGCAACATTGTACTTCAAAGCAACATTAGGATTATTGGCAACATACTTCATAATTCTGATCAATGATCAAATAATAAGGATAACTGAGCTGAGACTCCATGCTTTAAACTTTCATGTTTCACCAATGAGAGAACTTTGAGCCTCAACACATTAAATGTGCATAAGGCCCTCTATAAGGTGGGTCTTTAGTGGCACCAGAACTCAACCCCATGAGTTCATGATCATGATCATTCGGCTACCATAGCCAATCAAATCAACTTGTGTAACAATGATTAATCATGTGATATATAGTGTATTTTAAATTACTTAAAAACACTAACAGGAGATATTTTAATATACTAAAAATAATAATAATAAAGTGTCTAACTTCAATACTTTTTTTTAACTCATTTGCATTGAACTGAACATTTAGATGAGATCTTACAAACAAATAATATACCAACTGACTGTCTTAACACAATTCAGTGTAAAACTAAAATTGCTGAGCTAATCTCATATGGCTGGACTGTGGCCTTACAGTGGGTCCCAAGTGATGTTGGAATCCCCAGCAATGAGAGGGTCAACCAAAAAGCCAAGCAGAGAGCTGAGTCGTCTCAACCGGAAGTCCCCTTGACTCTCAGAAAAGCAAAGAGCATTATTTCTACATTCATTGACAAATACACTACTGAGACCCAAAAAAACCAAGAGCCTTGGAAACTGGCCACTGTGAGTCCACTCCCGAGGTACCTGGAGAGAGCTGAGACTGTTGCCTGCTTCCACCTAACCACCAGACATGACTTTTTGGGAGCACACCTCTACTGGCTTGGCCTGCGCACTAGACTCAATGAATACCTGACTGACAATATCGTCAGTCGGTACTGTGAGGCTTGGTGCAAAATGATCAAGAAGCCGAGCACATGTGTTGGATGAATAAATACAAATAATCTTAAGTATGAAGTTATGCTTAAAATTTATTTTTAAATCTTTTTGAAGTTTTTAATGTTTACACATACCATAAAGTTGAATAAAATCAAAGAAACAACAACAATTAATACAGACTTATTTGTTTTGTATGTGAGAGTAAATTTATATGTAACCGTAAAATTAAAAACATGAATAAGAAATACATTCATAATTACTTCACAATTTAAAAAAAAATATATTCAGAATATTTTAATAAAATTGGCATATTCATCAATTACAGATAGAAAATCAAAATTGCTAAATGATTGTGCAATGTACCTATGTAGTGCATGAGTATGTATGATTATGCACAGAGAGAGAATTTTTTTTATATTACTTTTAATAAGTTACAATGAAAATTTTAACAAAATTGCATGCATATTTTAGATGTAAAAAACCCATAAAATACAAAACTTTCAACAAGACTTTGCTCTAATTCAATGCATGGCAAGAATTTCATACAATATTTTTGACACATCACTTACCTTTCTAGATTACTGTCAATTTAAAGATAAAATGGTAATAAAATGTTTCAGATGAGATGAATTAAATAAACTACAGAGACAGTTATAACATACGTAACACAAAAATATTAGCATTTTTCTATGGATAGATATTTTAAAATAAAAATCAAATTTTAATTGCAACTAGCTTTTCGTCATACAAGAGAAATTTTTTAATAAAATTCAAAAATCAAGCAAAAAAAGCATTTTTTTATTTTTTAGGGAAATTTCCACATCCAACCTAGTACAATACAAATACCTAAAAAATTGTTTTTGATGATTCATTCAACAAAGAATCAATATTTTGCTACAAAAAGCAAATTTAAATGACCTCCAAAAAATAACCATGAAGTCATGTTAATATGTGCTATAATTATGTACTACAGCTCTCTCCCCACCCCTTCTGCTAAGAAAGAAAGAAAAGATGAAAAAGTTGAAGAATCGCTCACTGATTACCTAGTTAAAAATGTATGCCAAAAAAAAATATTTTCCCCCCACATTTTTTTATTATTATCATCATTGTTTTTTTAATAAAAGGGGGGGGGCAATATTCACATCATATTGTAAGAATGTTATTTGGATAGATAGATCTCACAAGATGGAACAATTCTTTAAAAAACCAAAACATGCTTTTTAAAGCTTTTTTCAAAAATTTATCAAAAATCCACTAATTAGTTTATAGGACCAAAACAAAGTCAGCCATCTTTTTAAAAAAGTGGATCTCTCACATGGTGAAAAATATTGTAATCCTGCCACCTTGAGGTATTAACCATCATCCCCCAATCTCAGTATATCAAATTTTTAAAGCATCTTTCTTTTTGTTTTGTTTTTCACTACATAATAAACCATGGCAAATACAATAATTTCATTTTTAATCATGTCCAAGATGCCAAAGTGGCATTAAATAACATAATAGTAGATCTATCAGAATCAGCACCCTAATGCCAACGTTAAAAGCAACATATAGTAATTTAAGAGTACAAAAATGTGGTGTTATGTGTTCGTATACTTACATTTAATGCATCCTTTTTTAAACCACTATCAGATGTCATTCCATCTGGAGTTTTTAAGGCACTTACTAAGGCTTCTGTGAAAGGTATTGAAATAGGAAACAGTAAATTTTTTGGAGCAGACTGTAAAAAAAAAAGAAAGAATTAGTTTAAAAAATGTTTAAATTATAACATTGTACATTTAGTGAAATAACAAGAATCATTGAACTGATTTAGAACTATTTGAATACAGAACAAAGCTTTTTTGAGATGAATACAAATTAAATAACAGAGAGAAAGGAGAGACTCAAAGAAAAAGAAAAAACAGGCATATATTTTATTACAAAATAATCCTTAAATATAGCAATTACCTTATTATATGGAGCCATGGAGCCAATCAATTCAGCACAAGTGCCAAAAATTTCTACTGCTCTTCCCCTTGTACGGATTCCATATTTCTAAATAAATAATAAAATCAAGTATCAAAAAATGCAAAAGATTAAAAAATTACATTACAAAAAACTATGAAGTTTTTGTTATCCAAAACTTCAGAGATAAAACAAAACTTTGGAATTAATTACTTGATCTTGAAGGAAGATTTTCAGCATTTCAGGAAGAATTACTGGAGCAAATTGAGGCATTTGGGAATCTGACACTTCATTTGAGATTTCTAAAAATAATTAAAATAGATCAAAATTTAAAATAAAAAATTTCATTTAAAATTGTTCATAGTATGAGAAAAGAAAATGCACACAATATGGGAGAATGTAGAAGATTTTTATAATTTCATTTGGGTCAAAAGATAGGTTCATATATGCAATACAGTTGAATCTCTATTTTACGAACCTCTATTTTGCGAAAACCTCTATCAAGCAAACTTTTTTTTTGGAACTAAGAACAGAAGAATATTAAAAAATTAATTTCTATTTGACGAATTTCCTAGATAATGAACTTTTGGGGAGTGAGGGATTTAGCAAATTCATTAAATAGAGATCCAACTGTGTGTGTTTGTGTACATACATAATAAATGAAATTTATATGATATATATTGAGAAAAACAATATAAATAAAATTATATGTTATATATACTATTTTATAAAAATAGATCACATTATCTGCATATACACAAAAAAGTAAAATTTAAACAACTTTCCTGATTTTTCCACAATTCCATAAAAATGAAATGTGGGAGATATGAAATTCATAGTACAAAGGCACATGTAAAACTTAAAGGATACAGAAAGTAAAGTAATAAAAATAAATAAGATGCATGCAGTATGTAATGAAGCAAGAAAGAAGACTTATTGACAAAATGGTGTTGGTATAAAACACTATCTGGCAAAGAGGGAGTAAGGAGTAGATCACAACATAATCCCTTAACTAGGGATATGATCTCTCCTAACTGCAAAAATAGCATGGACAGTCTGTCCACCCTCAGCACTCGATTGTTTAACAGTTTTGGGGATAAAAGTAAACATTTATCAAACAGCATCTAGATCAATTGGCTAAAGTTCTCCAAAGGATATGATGTTGCCAGGCTTCTCCCCAAAAATATCCCTCCTATCCATGTTCTATAAGCATGTGGTCTTCAAACTTTTTCAACTCACAGAACCATTAGAGTTTGAAGGTATTTTTCTGGAACCCTATTCCATATACATACTTAGTAAAATATATCTCAAAATAATATTGAAAGTAGATTAACATATTATAGATACTTTATGTAAAGGCAATTAAAAAAAGTATTGCACTTATTATAAAAAAAATTTAATTTTTTAATATTATTTACTCATTAATAATATTAATTTGTGATCCAAGTGTCACCAACACATGCATTATATTTAGCAACTGAGATATGTGCTTGCTTTTTTTCAGACAAATTGTCGGTCAATCGCATTACATATTCCAAGTTTAATTTGTTTTTGTAGCCACTCACGTTAAGAAATATATTTCCCTTGCACACAATGTTCTGAATGACATTAAAATGTTTATAGCAGTGTGAGAAATACTGTGCATTTTTCAAGAATTTACAACCTAAAATTTAGGAGCTGTTCTTGACTGAATTTAGATTTTAGCATCAAATCTGTTGATATGTTGTTCCTCATCTTCATTATAGGTGTTTTACCCCCACTAATGTAAAAAAGTACATTTTCCATTAAAAAACAATTTAGTTTTGAAGGACACTGTGCTAACTAACGAGTTTTAAAACAACAGAATATTCACAATCTCGTAGGAAATATAAAGATAAAAAATGCTTTACTATTCTTTTATTATATTACAATAAAAGCTTAAAAAGTGTTGCAAAATAATATTATATATAAATAAAACTTACTGTTTTAATTAACAGGATGAGCTTTTGATACTTATAATTATACAAGCTTTATAGAGAACGTGAATTCATTTTGCAAACATATATGTTTTTTTCCCCGATTTTTGTTATTGTGACACGTGGAACCTAGGGTTCAGTGGAACACAGTTTAAAAACCACTGTTCTATAGGATTTAAATTGGAGAAGAATGCAAACCAATCCCTTTTTTTTCACTTCAAAGAATCTTCTAAACAGCACTGGGACTTTTAAACAGTTCTCCATAAAAACAAAATTCAGTCAAATGACACTTTGGAGCAAATACAGATGGGGATAGTACCTTCCACAGAATAATAATCTCTGGTAAATTAACTTCCTGAAGCCCAGTGGCTGAGTGGGAGTGCATTGCGCTTCCACACCACAGGCCTGAGATTCAAACCTCAGGCTGGGCAAGGTCGACTCAGCCATTCATCCCTTCAGTGTGTCAATAAATGAGTACTAAGCTTGCTTGGGAACTTAACACTGGGGATTTCGCGTCAGACTGACCATCTGATTAGAACATCTGCTCATGCACCTCAGGGCCCAAGGTGTGTACACTGATATGGGCACAATAAACCTTGGCCCTCATGGGCTGTTGCACCACCGAGTTAAGTTAAATTAATAAAAAATTCTCTCTCCAGCCTCCTCGCACAAGTATGTCAAAACTACTCCAATAATTTCCTTACTTGATGTTAGTGAGGTTAATTCTATTACCCTCCCTATTAAATGATGGAAAGAACTGTTTCCCAGACTGAAATAGTTTTCATCAGTAAAGAACTGTGAGTGAATGAATGTAGGGTTTAATGACGCAAGAGCCGATTTCGGCTAAACTGCACCAATCAATTGTTAAAATATTAAAATTCATTAAAAAATATTCACATTTTTAGATAGGAACACATTTCTGTAGCAGAAGTAACACACCAGAATTAATATAAAAATACAATTCAAAAGATGAAAGCAAACAGATTTTGGTGGGACACACCCCACCAAGTCAGACAAAGTTAAAACAGATCAATGAAAAATATAAAACACAATTGAATTCAAACATTTAATATAAGCAATTCCAAAATGTTACGATTTAAATGACAAAAAAGTAAGAGAAAAAATTACTTCTTTTTGTTTCGAAGTCGTATGGGCGTTAATAAGTGCAAGTATTCAAAACTATATTGAGGAACATTCGATAAATCAAATTCATCCTCATTGCACTCAATCATTTCCTCGTCGGAGGAATCTTGTATTGGTGCACTTTTTTTAGGTTTATGCAGTGCCATTTTTATTTCTAATTTAGAATTATTTGTTGGTTGTACTAACTTTTTCTTCTTTGCACGAGTTTTTGAATTTTCTTTGAAATCAGGTATTGTGGTAGATGCAGAAGGGGGTCGAATACTAGAGTTGGAGGTGGAAGCAGATATAACTGATGAAGAAGATTCAATGGACTAAATTCATGTGACATCATAATCCCATGATAATTTTAAACGTGTTTTTAGCCAATCAAGTTCAATAACACATGTTACATCATAGTCACGATAAATGCAATTATCTATTTTCAGCAAATCAGTTCATGCACTTTGTTGTTGCCAAATTACGCTTTTTACAGAAACTTTTTTTTAAAAAAAATTAATATTTGTCACTTTATTTAAAAGTACATGTATAAAACAAGACTTTTTTTTCTTTAATTTTAAAATCTTTTTGCAGAAATTTCTTTTTATAACTCTTGAGCATCTTTACCCAATTATGCAATTTGAAATTTTATCTAAGTTTTACAAATAGAATAAAAAGTACGAGCTAGCTTATTGTCAGTTTTGAATTCAATGTAGAACACGTGTTTATATTATCATGTGACCGTCATGTATTTAGTCCATAGGGGAGAACATATTATTGGGGGTAGGAAGTAGGCATAGATATAGGAATAGGTGGCTGAGGCTCTGACACAGTAGCTGCTATTGAAGAGGTGGATGACAAGAGGTGTGCTTGGGTTGAAGATGATGTGGAAACAGCAGGAGTGGATATTGATATATTTGATTTTGGGAGAGATGAAAGTGGTTGGAGTAAACTTACAGGTGAACATTTTATTTTTGTTATATTTTCATCTGTTTGTGTAAAATTGTTTATAGTAAAGGATTTGGCAACCTGGGCGTATGTGTGAGATATTTGTGGGACTATTAGTTTTCATGCTTCTAAGTAAGAGATTTTTTTTTTTTATTTCCTGGATCTGTTTTTCTATTTTCCATTTAGGGCATAATTTAGAATCCGATGAATGGGTCTGTGAGCAGTTTATACATTTTGGCTCTAGAGGTCAATCAGTGGAAGAATGTCCAGCAGACACACATCTAGAGCAAATTAATTGACCGCTGCACGATGTTTGAGAGTGTTCCAACCTCTGATACTTAAAGCAGCGCAGAGGATTTGGTATATATAGGCAGATTTTACAATTAAGGTAGCCAGCTTTTATTATTGTCAGTAAGTTAGAGCTATTGAAGGTTCAAATTAAATGTTTCGTTGGAATAACTATTGCATCTTTTTTTTTATTGTGATTCTTCTGACCTGAATAACACCCTGATTGGAGAATCCCTCAAGGATTCCCATTTCAAGGATGGTCAACAGTTAAGGTTCAGAAATAACACCACGGCAGGAATTGAGGGTTTTGTGCAAACTTATTGTTACAGGTGAATTGAGAAACGTTTTTGTTAGAAGAAAAGATTTAGTTTGTGTAGCAGAGAGTGTTTCAATTAGTAGATCACCGGATTGCAATCTTTTAACAGATTTTGGTTCACCACCTATTCCTATGAGAGCTTTCTTTACAGCATTTCATTGTTTGGAAGAGAAATTAATAAGAATCTGGTATTAGTGGAAATCTGATCAATGTTAAGATTGGGTAAAACAAGACCTTTACCCAGGCACAGCATATTCGGATCCATAGACGTGAGAAAAGCTTCCTCCTGGCGTGCCTCCACCCACCACGGAAAGCAGTGTGCCGGTTACCTGACAACAGTCAGGCACGACGCTTACCTAGAGTACTACCCAGGACATAGTACTAAAGCATCAGGATGAGGATCCCAACGGGTAAACCCGACACCCCTTATCTGCAGCACTAGCCCGACAGCAATGTCTCCGAAGAGATCACCAGTCGATTGACAGGAGCGGACTCACTTCTACCTACCCATCTACAGTGAAGTGTGGGCCAAAGTGAATGCAAAGGTATCCCTAGAACACCATTTCCCTCCTTACAGGACGCTACACACGGCAAACATGCGGGTTGGGAAACCAATGGTGTTAGAATAAAACAAATAAAAAATAAGCAATACAAAATTGAAATAATAAGAAAAAATTTAAGTGAAAATTAAACTAATTTAATGCAATACAAAATGAAATTCAAAATATTTTAATAATAATAGTTAAGTAATCCAAGTAAAATAAATAACAAACTAGTTTTAAACACGTATGTTTAACATATTTTGAAACTGTGGTTCAAACCGGAAAGGAAAGAAAGGAGAAAATGTATGACAAGAAAGAGGCTCAAAAATAGAGAAGAATCACTAGGGTACCCCAGGTTCGTGAGACCAGTGTTTACTAAAGACAATAAACCCCTTGGGAAAAGAAAAAGATCACTAGGGTACCTCAGGATTGTGACAACTGAACTCGCCTAAAGAAGGTGAGCCCCCTGAAGAGAAGTAAAGAAGAACCAACTCTATTTACAGCATATTGAAACTTCATACTCATTACACCACTGTAAATGGAGCAAGGACAGTCTGGTGTCAATGATATGCAACAATGAGGATGACAGGTGAACCGATAACTGATATGAAGGTGTCTTGAAAGTAAATTGGAACAAAGATTGCTCAGTTGCCATATGCAGCTGCTGAACAATACTGTGTTATCTGGTTTTTAGTCTCTTTACATTTTCGAAATGAAATATTGGTCATTACTTGTCACAATGTTTCCTTCAACCAACTTTTCTTACAAAAGTACTTGTCCTTTGGAAGGCTTTTCAAGTACATGCTGCAACATGTTTGCCATTTCCATGTTATTTGTCCAACTATGATTCTCTCAAGCTTGTTGATCATTCTACCACATGTAAAAGCCTTCTGGTGGTATCTTGCAACCACCAGAAGGCTTTTAAATAATTTTACCACAAATAATTTCACTTTCATTTGCAGCAAATATCTAGAAATATACCACTTCCTTTTTCTCTCTCTCTCTCTTTTAAAGTTGCGCATACATTTAATTCCAAGTGTTTTACATACCTTTACATCACCTCTGGCATCACAGTCCTGAGATTTACAAATGTAACCTTGTTGGTTTTTCATTGCTCCAAATGCAAAAAGCTCTTTTTTACAATTTCATGACTTTGTGCTGAAAAATGACTTTGCTACTTAAATTTTGTACAGTAGTGTATACATGTAGTAACGCTGATAAGTTTTTAAATAAATGGTGGACTCTTTGAAGATAAAGGTAGATCAGGTTGAACTGTCACAAATCTAAAATATTTTGGCATTAAGAATCAACATAAATTTGCATTTCATACAATGTATTGAATAAACATATACAAAGTAAATATATTTTGAAACTTATGTTTAAATCTTTTCTTTCATTAATACCCTCCATCTTTTTCTACAATGATTACACATTGAAATACAAAAAGGAAACCATTTCAATTTAAAATGTGACTAAAATTTATAGATGAAACATTTATATAAATTCTACTCATCCAGAAAACATATTACGCATGTTCTAAAATTAATTAACACAACCCCAACTTTTGCTGTAAATTCTCACCTTTTAAAACCCTCATGGCACCATGAACAGCATTACTGTTTTCACTCACTAAGCTCCGTAATAATATATCAAACAGCTCAGGCCAATCTTCCGGCCAATCCCATTGTGCAATAGCAGATATAGCATAAGCAACGCTAGACCTCAATTTACTAATAGATTCATGAAGACCCATTGGTAACATAGCTCGAACAGCTGCTTTTGCCTAAAATTTAGAAAATTTCCATTCACAATCATACTAAATAAGAACTTATAGCAATGCCATTTTGAAAAAGTAAAACATCTCTTATACAGTTAACATTTCTTTTTTATTTGAAAATAATAAAGTTAAACAAATTTTAGTATTATAATTACACAGAATTTAAAATGAAGTATTTTGTGACAATGCTTCAACAATAATTTGAGAAACATAAGCAGAACATTAATTAATTGATGTCCCCCCTAAACAAAATTCTTTAGATACCAAACATGAAATTACCTCTGCCGTAGCTTCAGGTGGCCTGAACTTTTCAGCAGCAGTAGCCCAGTGGGATTCAACATATTGTCTTAAAAGAACAGAAGCTAATTGTCTTATTGCAAGAGGAGCATTCTGGTCCAGCATCAACTCTGTCAAATGGACTGCAAATTCTAAAGAAGAAAAAAATTTCACTCAAAAAAAATCTTTTCTTCTTCAAAATAGACATTTTGAGAATATTATTATGAACACTACTCAACAGAAAAATTAATTATATTAGTTTTTACAAGTTAAACTTTTTTTAAACCGTCGAATTTATTTGAATTTAAGCTGCACTTTTCCCCCAATGTTAATGCTACAGAAAATCAAACCCGGCTTAAAATTGAAAGCAGAAAAATTAATTGGATGGGGGAAATTGAACATGATTCTGACAAAGTAATTAAAGGTTCATGTGTACATATTTAAAACTTTTTAATATTGGTAAAATAATTATTTACTACTTTTTGGTTATTTTAATTTTGCCAACATCATGTACTGATAAATCATTTTTATTTTTTTACAAAAACGAGTTGAGAATTTGGAGTGCAGCTCAGAATAGATGGCAGCTTAGACTCAAATAAAAACAGTAACATGTTTTTAGATATGCAAATGACCAAAAAACATAATTCATTCTAAATATAAAAAGTGGGACAATTTTTAAAATTTGTACACATATGTAAATCTAGTGAAATTTGAGGAAAAGGTTTTATTAATTCAAAAATATCACAAGAAAATAAATAATTTGGTTGTAATTAAAAATTGATTAATTAGAGTTAAACATAAAAGATAAGCTCTAATATAGGAAAGAGACACCTGGTGAGATTTATCACCATTTAACCAAGGTTTGAAATTGCAAGGTCCATTGTAATGGCCTTTGAGCAATTCTGGTACATGAACATTTATTTAAATCTTCTATGATCTTATATATACACAGGAAATAGTTATGAAAATTTCTGGAGCAGAATGCTTGGTTTCAGAAGACAGCCAAATTAGAATATGTGGCTTCAAAAGGCCTTCAGGATAAATTCAAGAAAAAAAATTACTTACTGAAACCTAGAGGAAGAAAAATCACAACTTAGTTTAATCTTTAAACCCCAGCTGAGTTAAGACAGATCTTTGGGGAAAGGAAGGGGGCTAGTTAAATCATCTGAGGATTACTTTTTTTAGGAGTGTGTTTGTATGGCAAAGTAATATGGCAGGTTAGTTAAAAACAAACTTTATTTCCAACACAACAACCAACGACAAATAAATAAGTTCGGGGATATATATTTCCTTCGTCAGAGTGGAATTCTGGGAAGATAAAAGAAATGCCAGAAGACATTTCTTCCGACCAATGAGATTCAACAACCAATAAGATGCAAGGATCAAGAATCGATACTGTGAGTAATGATCATCCGATATGATAACTAAGGATGATCTGATATTATGAAAGTACACTATACTTTTCTCTTCCTTTTCCTAAGAGAGAGGAATTTCACCAAAACATTTTAATTGTATGTTTATATTTACTATTGTATGTTTCTTTCCCCTAACAGTGAACAAAATGGAATCTTTTCACAAAACAAATACATCATCAATTTTTATGAAGTCCTTTTTTGGCTTGTCATTTAACATGAATTATTTTCATTAATGTTAAAAAAAAATCTAAAAAATTTTTAATGTATTTTAAACATTATCAGCATTTTGTAATAAAATGAAAACTCAAATTTTATTTAAATTAAATTATTTAAACATGTTATGGGCAGAAAAAGTAGGTATGCTACAGGTTATTAAAATTGCAATACCATACAGGAGAGACAATAATCACATGAAAGGGAGATGATAGGTCGTGGGATTGATTAGTCTTTAAACACAACCACGGAGGGAGAAACAGCATCTCAAATTATGTATAAAAATAAAGTTACACACCAATAGGGTTCTCGTTCAAAAACCACATTTGAATGTTGGTAAGTAGATACTGTTATGCTTCATATAAGGAGAAACAATCATCAGTCTTGAGTTGGAATTCAATAGCAGCAGGACTATGATCGATTAAGAGTGTGTTTATCATTCAGTAATTTTGATATTTGCATTGTTTGGAATCCAACAATTGTCATACAAATAAGGAATCAATGAGTTCAAGAGGGCCATACTGAATGCCATGCAGGATCTCAACAACCTCCCACCACTAACAATCAATGGGAGATGCATATTATCAGGTTGGCCATGAAAGGTCATACAGCCACATCCTACATCTCAGTCAAGAAGTTGGCTAGTTTGCAGTATAACAAGTAAACTGCACTAATGATGTGACATACGGAGCAGCATGGACTGTCTGCACAGTGACTATCATTGTGGCTATCTTTGACAATGTAGCATGGAGATGCACCCAATACCAAAACTTGATGGATGCATCTATTAGGGTGGGTTGGGAAAAAAATTCTTTTTCTTTCACAAATCCTTCATAGTAGAAAAATTGCCTTTTACCTAGCTAAGTAAAAATGTTAAAATTGATTAAAAAAGTTCAAATAGAAAATATCTGCTTGCACATCACAATTGAAATTTTCAAAATTGGAGACATTTCACTATATTTTTGTCTTTTATTTAATGTCAATGTTATTATTTTAAATGTGAAGCAAGGGTATAGCTACCGCTGCATCAATATGGGGGCCCCAACATGTGTAACTAGTTCCACCTAAAAAAGGGCCCTGAAGGAATTTTGATACAAGACCCACTCAGAGCTAGCTACGTCAGTAATGTAAGGTCTAGGATATGAGGAGTGATAAATAAATAAACACCTGCAAATTCAAAATACTTATTGTTCATGCAAAAAGCTAAAAAAACATACTTTTTGTAAATTAGCTATTTTGTAATTTTATTCTTTTTTACTTTAACGAAAAATATTTAATATTAGTAAGCAAATCTCACATTTTTAACATTTCAACACTATTCATGGGCTTATTGTTAAACACAGTTCACAAAATTATTTAATATTGTTATTCATATAGTGTACTTAAAAGACATTTTTTAGAAAAAATCGGGAATCGATTATGATAAAAAAAAATGTATTATGTGACCCTTTGTGACCCCCCCCCTCACCCTTTGCTTCAGCACCACATTTTTCAAAATGTTTCCATCTCAAGTTTAACACAGCATTTCTCTGCTTGGGTGTGGTGGGAAAGCTTTGTGGATATCTGTATCCAATTCATTTATCTATACAAATAAATAAAATTGAAGTGTCTGTTTGTAATTTCAAATTAGCAATTCATTAGCTTTTTACTAAATGCATTTAAAGGTACACACAATATTTATATCAAAAAAATAAATTTTTGTCGGTCTGTCTGTTTGTTCCGGCTAATCTTGGAAACGGCGGGTGCAATTTAAAAAATTCTTTCACCAATGGAAAGCTACATTATCAGCGAGTAACATAAGGTATATTTTATTTCCATATTCCGACGGGAACAGGAACTATGCGGGTAAAACCGTGGGACATTGCTTACTCCCTGCCAAGTTGGCACAAAATTATGAATTTGGTCAATAATGGAAATTTTAATAAAAAAATTCTCACATTTGTAACAAATAACTGAAACATAGTGTAATTTAGCATCTTTACAAAAAGCAATTTTTTTAATGTTTTTTTATTGAACGTCTAACGTTTATTATATGTTACATTTGTCAAATGTCAAACTCAAACTTTGAGAAATATTGCCAAGTTGGTTAAACAGTTCTCTATTCCGACAATCTCAGATATTTTAATAAAAATTTTCTCCCTCTTTTTAAAGAGGAAAACGAAATAAAGTTTAAACGAATTGCACACATGATATTGAAAATTCTACGGTAATACTAATTGACAGTTTCATAAAAAGTTTTGATTTATTACTTTGAATTTTTTAACCTAATTATACAATATTCATATTTTGCACAAAATTTTTCACTTATACTGTACCTAGATATTTTACATGGAGGTATTACTTTGAAGATATACTAGATATTACTATGGAGGAAGCCATACAACGTCACTCGCTGAATAAAATTAGGGAGCTTTACGCAATACTTATTTCATCTTCGGTCTTTCTAATCCTCAAACCTTTTGGAATAAGTACAAAGACTACATGGCGGAAGAGTGTTGTACTTGCGACGATTGCAGTAAGTACAAGCAAATATGCCTTTCAATGAACATATCTACAACAAAACACAATAAAGGTTTTCAGAATGGTTGGGATGAAGCTACATGATTTTTGAATGATTAGTCCTAGACGTGTCGACGGAAATAGCTTCGATAATGAAACTGCTTGAGAATTAAACTGTGATTTTATAGCATTGCAACATCAAGTAACAGAATTTATCCCTGAATTAACTCCAGAACAAAGTCACTTTTTCCAACAGGTCTTACACAAAATAGAATCCGGCAGTGGTGCACTCTTTTTTTCTCGGCGTCCCTGGAAGAACTGGAAAAACGTTTCTGCTAAACTTATTATTAATGATCATCAGAAAAACCCAGAAGATAGCAGTTGCTATGGCTTTTTCTGGTATAGCCGCGACTTTACTGACCAACGGTCATACTGCACATTTCGTTTTAAAATTATCGCTTAATCTTGCATTTAAAGATTCACTCATCTGAAATTTCAGAAAAAATATCTTTCAAGCAGGATGCTTCCACAATGTAAGCTTTTAGTGTGGGATGAAAGTACAATGTCTCACAAGAAAGCTATAGAAGCATTAAATCGGACTCTTCAGGATTTACGAGATAGTACAGATATTATAGGAGGAATGGTAGCATTATTATACATTGGCTGGTGAATTTTGAAAAACTACCCCTGTAATCCAGAGGCAGATGAAATCAGTCTCTATTAAATCATCAAGCTTATGTGCAAAAGTTTAAAAAATCAGTCTGAAAAGGAATATGAGAGTGTATCTTCATAAAGATGTAGATTTGGAACATTATGCAGAGACGCCATTGAAAATCGGTTATGGATGTTTGGACGCAAATGCTGGAGATTATATTTTACTTCCAGAGAATTTTGTAATGTAGAAGAAAATGATGTAAATCTTATTCCTCAAATTTACCCGGGCTTGCAACAAAATTTAAATTGGGATCAGTGGTTGCGCGCAAGATCAATATTGGCGCCTAACAATGAAATTGTCCATAAAATCAACATTGAAAATTTAAATGGCTTGCGGGGGAGGGGGGTGAATAAATATTTATCAATGAATACAATCATGGATCAAGAACAAAGTACTTCAAATCCCACGGAGTTCTTAAATTCACTTGAACTTTCGGGTGTACCCGCACATAAACTTCAACTAAAACTAAATGCACCAGTTATACTTATGCAAAATCTCAATGTTCCTTGACTATGTAAAGAAATGAGGCTTTGGATCACAAAACTGATGCAGAATATACTCTGTGCCAATATTTTAACATATGTCATGAAAAGAGATAGTGTTATCATACCTCGAATTCCAAGTATCCCCACTGACCTACCGTTTTAATTCAAACGAGTTCAATTTCCAGTTTTACTGTTGCTATTAACAAAGCTAACATTTCAGGTAGCAGGGGTGCATTTGGAAAAGCAATGTTTTTCCCATGGCCAACTATATGTAACCTGATTGGTGAGTCCAATGCCCAAATCTTCACATATTTTCAACTGACGGAAGAACATACAATATGGAATACAGTAGCATCTTAGAATAATATTGTTTTGAGCTCTCTTCAAGACAAATTTCTTTCAAACCTAGATACTTTTGATTTTTAAAAATATTTATAGTTTAAGTTATTGAATTTTTGTTGTTAATTATTATAATAAATTACTTTTTCAGTTTTTATAAACTAAGGTCAACTTTAGAATTTTTAAATATTATTGGTTCCAGTTAAGCAATAAAAAAATTACCATATTATATTTACTTTCTAATGATAATGATTACGACTTTGACAGTTATTTAAAGACATCAACGCGAGCGGAGCCGCGGGTAAAAAAGCTAGTTAAATCATAATCTTGAAGAACAGATGATGCAAATGCCGCAGTTGCTCAATTAAAGACTCCATAACAAGTACTGATCAAAGATATTGTCTTTGAATTGATCCTCATTTGCCATGGTTTTGTTTACTGGAGCCAAAGCAACTTATGATCATCATCATTATCTAAGATATCAAATATGCCATGCAATTTTTTATCATTTGGTAGCAAAGGAAGACAAGTATTATTTTGATCACATTCTTAAGCGTGTATCATTCTATGAAGTGTTCTTCAAATTTAATAGGGAGCATCAAAAGAAGAATCCTTTTTAAGTCCACTTTTATTTACCGCCGAATTAATGTATTATAATCATATTGGATAGAAATCTAATAGGAAAAAAAAACGAGTTTTTGGCACCTCACTTCCCCCGTCACGAGAAGTGTGAACTACAACAGGATTTTACCAGCCACAAAGTATTGTGATATTTAAGAACATAAACAAACATTTCCCGCCTTTCACTCTTACATTATATTTCGCGGTATACAAAATAGAGAAAAAAATTAGAGTTAAAATTACCATCAGTTACTTCGAGAACATTAATCTGTTGTTCTGCACTAATTCTAACATCATGTATAGGTGATAAAATAGATGTTAAAGTTTCAAAAAGAGCATCTTTCAAAGTTTTACTGACATCGTGCATGGGAGCCGCCATCTTTTTACTTTATTTTTTCTTATAACTAACGGGTACAGAGAAAATGATGTATGCTCACACAAGAAAACACAATTATAAAGACATACATCAAATAGCATATATTTATCTATGTAAGTATATTTTTTAAAATTGTTAAGATTTAAATATTTTTATTTTGATTCTGAATGATGTATTGCTGAAATTTTTCCTACAACTTTATTTATGAAATTTGTGGAACGCGCTCATATTTTACAAGAATCCAGTTTGCTTTATGCGGTGAAATCATATCAATTCATACAAGCAAATATCAAAATAGCAACTATAAAGTAAAAGCACTAATGATAAAAATCAATTTTTTGTGTATTTCTTTTAATTTTCAGGAATAATTTTTGATTCCTTAACTCTTGATGAAAGGATGCAAAAGAGGAGGATTGCTTTGTTATAAATTATGAAATGGCTTCAATGTGTATTTCTTAAATTATTTTTAGCATCAAATTATTTTTTTGCAAATAGTCAGTTTACTTATTTGTTTATTTATTGGATAAAAACATATGCCTTTACTTGTGGCGCGATTCGCCATCCAAAAATGCATCTCTCTTTTCCCATTTCCTGAAATAGAAGCAGGATAAAACGGAAGTACCTAAAGAGCTTCAGAAGTACGCATGCGCAGTTTGTATTAAGGAGATGCTACAATGGACTTGCTGGGTGGATAACAAATATATAACGTAAACAAAGTAGGAGCCACTCTTTAATTAGTAGCTTATAATAATATGGGATTTTAGGATGAATGAATATAATTAATATGAATTTCATCTAAAGCCTGTAGTTTTGGGAGAGTATGGCTTTAGTCACTGTCCAGAGGTCACCGTGCGGAACTAACTCCCCTGGTGCATCCACTGTAAGTTGAAAGAGATTGTTGACATTTTTAAAATTGTTTTCAAAGATTCCTTACTTGCTTAAAAAACTCTAATATATGTATTCTCTGTAAGTAGTTTTTTTGTTCTTTATATTAATATACTGATATGAAATGTGGGTTTTGTTTGCATCATTCTCAATGTGCATTTAAGGATTTGTTTTGATTTTCACAAATAAGTAAACATAGTGGAAACAATAAGTACTGTCATAGCAACTTTGACGTAACATCAACTTCATGAAAGAAATTTACTTTAATTTTAAAATGCGCAGTTAGAAATTAACTGTCAGTGAAAATTAAATTATAAAAATCAATATTATTAATGAAACTTTGCTACAGTAAATTAATGTGGAAACTGCTGTTGCTACTGGAGTGTGACAGTTATTGCAAAGATAACGAATGTGCATAAATAATGCCTCGTCCATTGCCAATGTATTTATTTTTTCTGTTCTTTGTACTCAAATATTTGTCTTTTTTTATGGTAATGCATACATTTATATATAATTTAAGACTTTGATTTTTTTGTTATTTTAATAAATTACTTCATTTGTGATTGTTATTTTAACTAATTTTTATTTCACTAGAAATTACTTCATTATTCTTGAAATTAATGATGCATATCTTTTAAAATGTTATACTGTATTTCTTAAACTGCAATAGGCTAAACTTAAAGCTAACTATTATTGCATTGTTTGATAAAAATTTTAAATACCTTAAAAATATATAGGAAGCTTATAATATATTTAAAATCTTTCAACAAATATAAAAATTGTAGCTCTGCTTTCTGTTACAATTGTAGAAGAGTGTTATTGAGATCTTATAATTACAATTTTATAAAATATTAGAACTTTTATATGTTTAATTAATTTTATACTAGAAATAAAAAAAATTAATGTAAAAAGGACTTAACAGATTATTTTACTCTAATTTTTTAAAGATAATTTTTTTTTTCAGTTTGAAAACTTATTTTATATTAATATTGATTAACATGAATATTTAATTAATGTTTGTTTTTATTTGTAAAAATAATAGTTGGAATTAATACTTGTTATACTTGTAAAAAAAAGCATTTAATTACTTATTTAGATTTTATATGAAGTTTATATTTGGGACTTCTAAAGTAAGTTTATTAATATTTTTGTTAAAACATAATACTCTTCAAATGTATATATATTATTAAATATTTGGAAGGTTTAACATTCAAAGCATACATATGAATCCAAAACCTTACCTATGAATGTCTGAATTTTGCATAGAATGTTAGAAATATACAGAAATCATATTTAACAAATGTATCGATGCAATATTGATCGAGAAGAAATTATTTATATTTCTCATAAATATTTGACTGTATTTCAAAATTTCTTTATTAATAAATTATTTATAGCTACTCTCTTTCTCCTTTTATTAATGTATTGTTATGTATCTAATTAGTGGTAAAACACTGATAGGGTTGCCGATATTTTTACCATTTCTTTTAGTTTCATTATATATATATATATTGTCTTCCATACTCATAAATGTGAGTATTATTTGGAAAACACATTGCTTCATTTTACTGAAGTTTATTGTCATAACTTTATTCTTGAAGAAATACATAGACACATATGGTTTTTAAATTGCTGATGGTTGAAAAGCAGATTATAAATTTTTAAATTGCATTTGTTATTTGTATGGCAAGTTTTTCAATTCTCGTTGTTGTGAGAAAATTCGGTATTTGCGTATTAATGTCACTACAGCCAAATTTGTGCTACGAAATTCGCACCATGATATCATAACAGCAGAAGAGAACAAAAACAGATTATTGCATGTCTTATTTGAAAAAAAACATTTGGTCATAATTTGATAAAAAGTTGTGTGATTCACTTGGCACAAATTTGGCTATGATGACATTAATACGCAAGTACCGAAAATTTGTGCTAATTTCAATTTATATGAAATTCGCAGTATTTTGTATATATTTACATAATCTTAATATGAAATTCTTACTTTTAATGAGTATCTGTGTATAAATTATATTTTACTAAAAGTTAACTGAGTAAAATAGTCATTTATATAGTGAGCTTATGTAAATATAATTAAAATTTAAAAATGAAATATGCATTTTATTAATTGGAGTATTAGATACTTGCATATTAGTGTCGCCACATCCAAAAGGACACCACATGAATCATGCATTTTTACATCAAAATCTTATTGATTGGGTTTTTATTTCATGTAAAACACGTTAGAATCTTTGCTGTTTTCATATGTAAATGTAATTCGCATGGTGCCAATTTTGCTGTGATGATGCTAATATGCATGTACCGAGTATAACATACTTGTTATAACTTTACTAATTAACGATATAAATATATCAAGTTTTTATTTGAAAACTATTTTATAAATATATACTTAGATCTTGTATAATCAAACTTTTAAATTGAAAAAAATAACTTTATTTTATCTCTTGCTTACATTTGTTACATTTTTTGTTTTTATATTTATGTAAAATATCTACCTCATAAAATACTCAGTACCTTAAATGAATATTTGTTTCATGTAGTTCTATCATGTTAAAATTAGAATGATTTTGATACTTTACAATCATGATAGTAAAACAGTAATACCTTTGATCCCATTTTTGTATATTATAGTTATAATTTATGTTGTTCTAAGAAATGCTTTATGGTGTATGTATCCTATATGTAATTTTCAAAAAATTTCTTTATGAATCTCCATAGAAAAAAAAATCGTAAGATATGTTTTCCCTCCTCATTCACTTTTTACTCACACTTTTTAACCTGTGTTTAAAGTAAAATGCAAGATACAAACATACTAATAATATCAAATGATGGATTTATTATCAAACAATTCAAAATACATTAAAAAATAAAAAATTTTATTCTTAAGTTAGTTTTTGTAGTTATAGTCAGTAGAATACTGACATACTGTTGCATACATTATTGCATACTGTCAGCCAATATTTCAGTATATAATTACCAACTGCTTATCTTTAGGTAATCCCCCAAAATGTCTTTGCAATCCACCCGTCAATTGCGATCGACTTACTGCTTACCTTTGATATAGATGAAATAAATTGCTTCTGCATGTATTTGTTCACCTTTGTACAAAACATGTTTTTTTACAAAATCCTACCTTTATGTATGTTTTCATTTGCTATGCAAATAGATGAAAACATATCTATACAAATAAATAAAATTGAAGTGTCTGTTTGTAATTTCAAATTAGCAGCTTTTTACTTAATGCACTAAAAGTATATACGGTACTCATAACAAAAAACCAATTTTTAAAATTTTTGTCTGTCTGTCTGTCTGTCTGTTTGTTCCGGCTAATCTCGGAAACGGCTGGTGCGATTTTAAAAATTCTTTCACTAATGGAAAGCTACATTAACGGGGAGTAACATAGGCTATATTTTATTCCCGTATTCTTACGGGAACGGAAACTATACGGGTGAACGTGAAACTGAATGCCAAGATGAACGCCAAGCTGAGCTAATGAAGTCGTTGTTTTGGTTACTGGCGACCGATGCTCTTCATGAGACATAATAGTGTTACGCGCACATGATAATACGCTGACACGTACCATAATTTTTTTTTTATGATAGTTATCTCACTGTTCAGTTAAGTAGAGCATCGGCTGTCTCGGATGCACTTTTAAAAATAATAAATCAAGGTTTCATAAGCAAAAAGCAATGCAAGAAACAAAAAATTGATAAGTTTTACGGTTAGTTTTAAACCTTTCTTTTTTTTTTTATTTACATTTTTAGTCACATTTAAACAATAGTTATTATAATCCCAATCTATATCTATACAGATAAATAAAATTGAAGTGTCTGTTTGTAATTTCAAATTAGCAGCAATTGTTTGCGGGGGCGGGGGTTTAAGGGGCGTTAGAAATTCCGATTTTTAAGTTATTAGACGTACAGTCTTGAAACTTTGTAAGTAGATTCCTCTCATAGGGTAGAGATACGCTACAAAATGGGTTTCGTGAAAATTGCCCTCAAGTGGCGTTGCGGGACTTAAGGGGCGTTATAGATAATTATTTCCATTTTTAAACTATTAGACGCACAGTCTTTATATTTGATAAGTAGATTTCTTTTATAGAGTAGAGATCAGCTATAAGAAGGTTTTGTGAAAACAGACCTCTAAATGGCGTTGCGGGGGATTTAGTGGCGTACTAGATAAATATTTTCGTTTTTAAACTACTTCATCTCCCTGCTTGAAATTTGGTAGGAATGTTTCTTTCATGGAGTAAATATCCGCTACAAAACAGGTTTGGGAAAAATTGACCCCCAAGGGGTGTTGCGGGGTGTTTAAGGGCAGATATAAATAATTATTTCTATTTTTAAACTATTAGAAGCACAGTTTGAAATTTGGTAAGCAGATTCCTCTCATAGGATAGAGATACACTACAAAATGTGTTTTGTGAAAATCGACCCCTAGGCCGCGTTGCGGGGGTTCAAGGGGCGTTATTGATAATTTTTTTTTGCATTTTTAATTTATTGGACGCACAGTCTTCAAATTTTGCTAAGCAGATTCCTTTCATAGTGTGCAGTTCCCCTACAAAATGGGTTTTGTGAAAACAGACCCAGAAGTGGCGTTGCGGGGGCTCAAGTGGCGTTACAGATAATTATCCCCATTTTTAAACTATTAGACGTACAGACTTGAAATTTGATAAGCAGATTCCTTTCGTAAAGTAGAGAACCGCTACAAAATTGGTTTCGCGAATATGAACTACCAAGTTTAATTTCGGGAGATTAAGAGGCGTAATTGATAAATATTTCCATTTTAAACTATTTGATCATCCTGCTTGAAAATTGGTAGGCATGTTCCTTTCATGGAATAGAGTTCCTCTAACAAAGAGTAAAACGAAAATTGACCCCCAAGGAGGGTTGCGAGGGGTCAAGAGGAGTTACAGAAAAAAATTCCTGTTTTTAATTGTTAGACCCATATACTTGAAATTTGTTAAGCATGTTTCTTTTGTTGAATAGGGATCCACTAAGAATGCATTTTAAGCAAATCAAGTTCTGGGGGGGTGCAGGGGGTTACTTGGACGTATTGACAAAAAAATTACTTTTTTCGAGCTACAAGGACTATAATAATGAAATTTGGTTTGCATTTTTCTTTTGTTGAGTTGAAATCCGCTAAGAGCGGTTATTTTGGAAAACGGCTCTCAACGAGATTACTTTATTGATAGTAAAACTTTTGTTTTTTTTCTGTTAGATTTAGACTTGAAATTTGGCTTGCATGTTCAATTTACGGAGTAGAGATCCACCGAAAATTGGTTTTGCGGGAATCCACTTGGTTTTTGGGTTACGAAAGAGCAAACACCATTCTATGCTTCAATTTTAGAGATTTTTAGAAAACACAAATTAGATGAGTTCTGCCCCCTTTTTTTATCAACAGGCGACAGTTACAGGTATATTTTTCAATACAATCGAATTCTTAATGCAGGACTTAAATATCAATAATTTATACATATATATAAGCAGTAAAAATTTATAAAACATCATGAAATTCCCAGCGAAGCGGGCGGGTAACAGCTAGTAGTATATAGAAAGAAAGACTTAGCTGCTTCCACTCTTATCAAAGTTTTAATGTTTGAAATCCTTTGAAAGTCAAGATGAATAACAAAAAGTAATTTAATATAAGCAATGTCTAAACAAAACCTTACTCATTTTTATCTAAAAGGGAAAGACTCTTATAATAATTTCTTAAAACTGTTTTGATATACACTATCTGGCCAAAAGTATCTGGACACCCCTTAAAAAAGTGGTTCTGGTGAGTGACGTAATTTGATACGTAATTGAAAGCTATAAAAGTGTTGGTAGTGGTTTGTCAGATTGTATATATGCATTTGTGAGGCAATGAGTAAGTCAAAGGAGCTTAGTGAGTTTGATCGTGGTAGTATAGTGGGTTGCCACCTTTGTGGGAAATCAGTTCGTGAGATTGCGGACATTCTACAGAAGCCTAAATTCACTGTGAGTGATGCAATTGTGAAGTGGAAACGTTGAGGCAGTGAAACGGCAGAAAAACAAACCAGTAAGCCGAAAATACTTGGTGAACGCAGCCGCAGAACTCTGAAAAGGGTAGTGAAACAAAATCGCAAGTCCTCGTTGGTAGAAATTTCTCAGGAGTTCCAAAGTTCATCAGGAATTAGTGTTAGCAGCAGGACTGTCCATCAAGAGTTAAAAAACTTGGGATTCCATGGTCGTGCAGCCGCTCACAAGCCAAACATCACTCCACAGAATGCGAAGCATTGATTGCAATGGTGTAGAGCTCACCGTCATTGGACTGTGGACATGTGGAAAACTGTTCTTTGGAGTGTTGAATCTCGCTTTACAGTCTGGCAGTCGTTTGAACGCGTCTGGGTTTGGCGGATGCTCGGCGAACGTTTCTTTAGTGACTGCATTGTGCCGACTGGCAAGTTTGGTGGTGGAAGCATAATGGTGTGGGGGTGTTTCTCGTGGTTTGTCCTGGGTCAGTTAATTCCTGTGATTGGAAACATGAACTCTGAGATGTATGTGGACATTCTGGACACTGCTGCACTCCCAACTCTATGGCAATATTTCGGGGAAGGCCCATTTCTATTCCAGCAGGATAATTGCTTTTTCACACATCGAGGTTTGAACAGATGTGGTTTGACGAAATGGGTGCTCAAAAACTGGACTGGCCTTCTCAGAGCCCTGATCTAAATCCCATAGAACACCTTTGGGATGAATTAGAGCGCAGATTAGGTAGCCAGCAAAATCGACCATCCTCACTGCAAGCACTCACTTCAACTGTGATGGACGCCTGAAAGGCAATTTCTATGGTCCCCTGTCAAAAATTGGTGGAAAGTCTTCCCAAACATGTGCAGGCTGGCATCCATGCAAAAAAGGGGGACCAACATCATATTAATATGTGCCTCAGGACACTCTTAAGTCCATACCACTGGGTGTCCAGATACTTTTGGCCAGATAGTGTACCAGATATACTTTTGTTTTTTTATTAACCGTAAAATCTGGTGTAAAGTGTGCACCTCCTTTTTTTTCAAAGCAACCAGAAGTAAGCGTATACAATGTTCATATGTTTTTAAGTCCTTTATTTGAGTTATTATCCCAGGATTTAAAAAAAAATGTATACCGTTAGAAACCCTGTATACACCTCTTAATTTCATTAGGTATGTCATTTCTTTCAAATATATAGTATTCTGATCTATGTAGAAATTTAATTTTGCTTATGCTCATCTCTTTTTATTTTTATTTGTGATGCTATCATTTTCATACCCGGCAAATAACGGGCCCCTTTTAAACTTAATCTCGTTTTTTGTGTTAAAAGTTTGCATTATATGCTGGATACAGCAGATAAAAAATTTGCATGAAAAATCTGGCTATAATAAATAATGAACAAAACGAAAAACATAACATCTTTTTGTTGTTTTTGCACAGAACAAATACATAAAAGCTAGAGATTATAGGTTAGTTATATATATTACATGATATATATTTATAGTATGCTTTTGTCATAATGATTTTATGACAGTTCCTTTCCCACCTGAATCCAAACTAGAAAATCTCTTAATAATTTGACCTGGTTTAATAGTTCTTCCCAAATAAGTTATATGAACTGACATCAACAGCTACTGTTGATGTCATGACCTGAAATTCAAGCACTAGATGTTGGAACATCCCAGTTAGATCTTTTGGTTAAATGTACCTTTGCATGCAAATAATGCCACATAGTCTAAAGATTCTTACCAATCCTAATTCCTAAAGTGACTAGTGATACAAATGACTATTACTCATATGTCAATTAGCCCTGCTATTTTAATAAACCAGTACTACAGAACACATATACATTAACTATAATGGCTGAAAAAGATCTTTAGTATTATTTGAAAAGATCCTCAATGTGACTTTTCTTCCAAGGACATGTGCTTACCCACTATGCTACAAGTCAGAACTAACAAGGCTACAATAAAAGAGCCTGATTGGGTATTAGTTTCTAACTCAGTTGTCTAAAGGGCAAACAGGCAATTTGAATTTGTCTTAAACAGTTAACAAAATCCGCTATCATTTGAGACAGGTTTGAATTGTTTATTTGCTCACTTTCTCATACTCACATTAAACTAAAAAAAATTTCATCTGTTATTAAGTACTTTTTTCTTGTTTTGCTAGTTTTAACTAATGGGCATGGAGTCATCTCAATTTTATATGCATATTCTATGATATATCTATGTGCTTTTATAATTTGTATTAGAGTATATTGTATACCCTATGATAGATGTAAAATACAGGAATATCTTACTTAATGTGAATTGGTACCTCAAAAGTACTGTATAAAATGAGTGTGTACTAAACTAAATCATATTGCTATAAAAAAGTGAAATAAGTAAACTCATTCCAATCAAATTTTAATCGAACAAAAATATTTGTACATTTACATAAAAAAGAATAGAAGAGTGAAAAGTAAAAAAATACATATATAATCGAACACTTTTATTGCTTAGTATTTACAACATGAAATAGAATGCATTTTTAACTTGAAAGTCAACCAAAGTTTTTTTGCACGTTTTTTGTCATACGTAATGCCATTTTCTAATTTTCACCTTGTTTCACGGCTCCTTTTTCAGTTGATCATTTTCTTCATTCAATTATCTTGCTCTACCAATGTTCTTGTGTGGCTGCAGTACCTGAGTAGCAGTTACAAACTCATTTCTGGCATTGTCTTGGGCTCAAGTACTGATGAGACTAAAGATATGCTGCATTGAGAGACTGATCTACATTAAATCTCAAGGCTCCAAATCCTCATGTTGATGGGATTTTGAAGTTTGGAGAGCAGGGTGGTAACTCAAGCATAGTCCTCCTCACTTGACTGAGGTTCAAAATTATGACTTCTGTTTCCAATAGTCCTTATGCAGCTTCAAAGTATGACATTAATACAAAAATCAAAGACCAGTAGCATTGAATAATTCTTCAGTATTATTCAATGTGAAGTTGTTGTTTTTTCTCTTTGTACATTCTTTTTTATATTTTCTTCATCGGCTAATTCCAGTGAGAGATTCATCATGAAATATTTGATTAAACACCATGATGCTGAATGCATCCATCGAGTTGAAACCCAGATCATATCCTAGTTTCAGTGTTTGATTTTCTTTTTATTCATTGTAAAGGGGCTAAGGAATTATATATATAATTAAAAAAAGGGAGGATTGTGGCATGAATCAATTGACAAGAATAACCAATGCATGTGTAATGTCTATTGTAAAGACTATCTGCCATGAGCCTCTTATTTTTAAGGTTGAATTTGTACTTAAACACACAAGTAATCACAGTTGACCTTGTCCATTCAGCAACATTCCTTTTGAAACATTATTTTAATAAGAATATCTTTGGCTAGAACATTATAGTACAAAATCTTTCCAAATTGCATTTTAGCCAATATTATTTTTATTAAAAATTATTGCTGAAGTAACTAACTGTAGTACAAACAGAAACTGCACTAAGTGAAATATTCCTATATTGTCATATCTAATCTTGATGATATGATACTGCTGATTATTTTTTTAAAATATCTCCAAAAGAGACATGCCTTCATTTTTCTTTTCTATTTTTAATGGTTTGAGAAATAGGAATATTTTCATGTTGTTAATTGGGTCTTATGATCTTTTTGTAATAGGATTCATGAGAAAGTTGTTTGTGTTTCAGAGTGAAGTAGATGGTCCTGAAGCTACTGATGGTGATGAAGAAAGTACAGATAAAAAAGGGTAAGAGTGTGTGAATAAACTTTTTCATGAAATATAAATAATAATTAAATACACCTATATGGAAATAGTAAGTAGTAGGGGATATTATACTGCAGAAAATGTATTTAGTTTTGGAAAATCTTTCAGTTGAGATAGAGAATTTTGATTTTCTTCCCCCTGTGTCCTTATATGATTTTAGTTCCCCCGAGTGGTCTAGGCATCGGATCATGGCTAGTTTGTCATGGGTTCGATCCTAGTACCACTAAAGATCCGCCGTGTAGGGGAGCGATGCACGTTAAATCTGTCGAGAGCTCAAACGTCCTCCCGTTGGTGTGGTGTGGTAGTTAGGAGAGGGGGGTGCCAGCTCAGGTGTCGTCCGCGTCACTTGACCATGGTTCAAAATTACGCGGACCGTCCCCAAAAAGCCCTCATGTAGCTGAAAAGTGGGACGTTAATATTCATTCACTCACTCACCCCCCCCCCCCCAATTGTTGCAATGTAAAATAAAATGTTGTAACATTGGAAAGACAATGACTTAACCAACTAGATCATGTAACATTTCTTGCATGACAATTCTCATTGAAATAATTAAGAATATTGATGTATTTGTAAGAGTTAACAGCATTACTCATTTGTTAACTGAGATAAATAATAAAATTGAGCTGACCCCAGAAATTTATAAAAGATTCATTGCTGCAAATAGATGTTTTTTATGTCTTGAAGAGTTATTTAAAATCCAATTTTCTCAAATTAAGAACTAAATTGCTTCTTTACGAAAGTTTTATAAGATCTGTTCAGACTTATGCATCAGAGACTTGGCCATTGACTTTACGTGATGAGGAAGCTTTGTGAATATCTGAGAGAAAGATCTTGTGCTGCATTCTTGGTGAGATCCAAGGGAATGGATCTTGGAGAAGATCTAACTTAGAACTCTACAGAATTTACAAGCAACCTAATATTGTAAAATTTGTCAAATTGAAGAGAAAAAATAGACCTCGGGGCAGACCCCCATTAAGATGGATTTACTATGTCAAAAGAGACCTAAATATTTTAAAGGTCAAAAACTGGAAAACAGTTGCCAAAAGTAGAGATGCCTGGAGAAAACTTCTGGAGAAGGCCAGGACCCGCCCAGGGCTGTTGAACCACTAAAGAAGATGTAATTGTATTTTTTAGTTGAATGAGTATTAACAGTAGAAAAGTGTAATAAAAACCTTTACTGATTACGTGCCTTTTCTTACTTTTTTTTGCTTCATGTGGATTTTTCTTCCTTTTTTACAACAGCTCTATTCAAATACAGTCGAACCTCTATATTGCAAAAGTATTTCTTGACATTTCAAATTGTTCCCTCTTTTAACACATTTTATGGTGGTCATAAATCTTGAACTGGTTTTATTAAGTGCCTAACTCGCCGAGAGCAACAGAATTCTGGGTATTTCATCCAAGAAGTGTAACCCTTAACCCCCATTGTCCAGCTCACTAGAAACATCTTCGACATCCCCTTTTGCCCTCAATAAAGTTGTTTCATGTCCTTGAAACACACTCGGTACATTTGTAGTGTTTATCAGTCATGCTGGTAACTTCGGGGGGTTTTTTTAGCTTGAAAATGTCAAAATGTGAGTGCTTGAGCATCAAACAAAAAAATTTAATTCTTCAGGAAGTGGATAAAGGCATCACGAAAAAGGATATTGCTTTAAAATTTGGTATTCCTCCGAACAGCTTACCAACTATTATAAAAAATCGTGACAAGTTACACAATTGTATTTCATCAAATTCTTTTCAAAACATTTAAGAACATGTGTCTATGAAGATGTCGATGAGGCAGTTTTGAAGTGGGTACGCACTATGCGAGATAAAAATGTTTCAATCTCTAGAGAAATAATAATAGATAATAGAGAAAGCTCTTCAATTTGCAAAGGCATTGGGTTACGACCATTTTCTGGGTAGCAATGGATAGCTGGGAAAATTTAAGAAAAGACACAGAAAAATATGCCTGAAGGGATTTTTGGTGTATTGCAAAGATGTGAAACATATAATGAAGCAAAGTATTTTTTTCAAACAAAATTAACATATTTTATGAGTAATTAAATTTAAGGTGTGTGGGGTAATGTATGTTTAGAATTTGTAGTTATAAAATAATGTTTGTTTAAAATTACTTGTATGCTGCTAAATAAGAAAATGTCTTTAAAATTCATTGATTTTAAAGTAAAATTATTTTCTTATTGTTGAAAATACAGTATATTCCTCGACTTTCTGTTTTCTTGTTTTCCTCGCAGTTTTTTTTTTTTTAATGGGTAAGATATATGAAATAGATATTAATTTACAAAAAGGTGTGAATAATTAATTTCATATATAGTTTCATAAGCACTAAACCACATAAAACAAACTTTCAATTCATATTTAAAGTTTGTTTTATGTGGTTTATAAAGTATATTGAAAGATGAAACTCTGTATAACCAATTTTCCTTATAACGAACTTTTTGGGGTTTTAGTGACTTCATTAAATAGAGGTCCGACTGTATATCAATTCACACTTGGAAATAATCAAACCTTCTTTTATGCATTATTCAAATGAATCTTACTGGCCTTTTTCTCTATATAATAAAACATGTTGAATCGGGTTCTAGTCCTGACGTCATTGAATATTTGGTATATGGGGGCTATTAAATCTGTTAGAGGCTCTAAGTCCTCACAATAGTATGGTGGTGTGATTTGGAGGGTAGGATTCCAGAGCTCAAGTGTTGTCCTTATCACTTGATCAGGGCTCAAAATTGCCAGATCTATTGTCAATAATCTTGGTATGCCTTCAATGTGTAATGTTCTAATAAGCAATCAGTATATTAAAAGAAATTAATCCTTACATGTAACTTATTTTTAGCTGCTTTTTAGAGCCTGAGGTGAAGTGGCTCTATATATATAACTGAAGTAGGTTAAAGTGTAGTGTGGGTGGGGCCCTTGGCGATGTCAATTTCTTTTGGCGACCAAAATCGATCGACAAGCTACTTCACTTAGCGATAGGTGTCCGGAAGTCAGAATGAGTTCGTTATCTCACAGTGATATCTATATAAAAATTGCCAAATCCAAAACCTCCCCCCCCCTATACTACTCTTGAGCCCTCAAGTGAAATTTAATGTAAGAAATCTAAATCGTATTAATTATGTAGTTGGGTGTGATGTTTTTGCATCACACAGCTGAAAAATTGGCTTCTTTTTCTGGATAGGATAACACTGTTCCAATGCACATGTGCACCCCTAAATTTTGCAGTCTTGTCATCTGACATTGTCCCGGCAACCTATGACTGTGAGAAAACCCAACAGCTGGGCACACCTGCAAGCCGGAAACTCAGGGTGTATTTCGAAGTGTCTGAAAGAAACTTCCCAAGACCATAGAGTGGAAAGGGAATTACATAGTAAACATAAAGAGAATGGTTGTGTTGCCTTCTATCTCGCAAATAGCATTTTCTGAACACTAATGAAATATTCAATATTATGAATAACTTATATGATAATATACTGTAACTACTAACTGTGACGTAAATAACCCAAATATTTTATTTCCTAACTCTCGGGCTACCATTAATTTTCTCAAACATCACTAGGGTTACCATTATAAGATTATGTTATTTTGGCTGTTTTATGGCATTAAATGGGGCCGTGGGTAGCCTAGTGGTTAGAGCATCATCGGACTCTAGACCGAAAGGCCTGGGTTTAGTGCCCGATGTCACAAAATCATATGTTCTCAATTCTTGATTGCTGCATGTTATTTTAAAATAGATGTTTTTTTTTATAATATACAGTTGGCTCTCGTTAATTCAAACACTCATGTAGAGTCCTGTAGTAAACAGGTTGGATCTTACATATTTTGTGTTGTATTGTTTCTAATTGTCTCCCCTGTAGCATAGTCCCTTTGATGATCATTGGAGTTGACTCCGATAACTTTGACAGAAGCTAAAGTGTCACTGAACAAACTACGCTGCTTTGTCCTTGAAAACCATGTTGATGTGGGCATTTTTCAAGCTTCATTCATTCTAGAAAAATCTATTGACAAAGTTAGATTGAATGCCCATAAAACAAAAACAAACAAAAAAATAACAGATTTTTTTCATAAAAAAAATTTATTATGTACAGTATATATTCTTTTAGTAGTTGTTTTTATTGCATAAGTATATTATTTTAATACAGGATTTTAACTTCTGTATAATATTTATGCTGTATAATATGTACTTTTAAAAATACTTTAAAATAATGCTTGACATATGTGCAATTGTTGTTTTATTACATAGTTTCAAATTTAAATGTGTTGGGGGGGGGGATTCTCTTTATGTATTTTGGGAGTTTTTTTCTACCCTCTTGATAATTCAAAGTTTTTCATTGGTCCCATCAACTTCGAATTATTGAGAGTCGACTGTATATATATCACAAAAAAATAATTTAAAAAATATATATCACATTGCCCCCTCCCCCTGTTCTTTGTTCAGTTATGAGAGCACTTTTAAATTTAAAAATTTTGTAATTACTGTTTACTCTTATATTTGTTTGCTAAAAAATTTTTATTTAGTTTATTATATGCAAGAATATAGAATATTTCTATGAATATAAGTGTATCATATTGTGGCTTATAATTTTTAATTTTAACTATCCTCCTAGGATTAGTGAATGTTACTTTGCTGTAAAAGGTGCTGCTCTGGTCTTACCTCATGATGAATGTTTGCATGTACACAGAAAAACTATTGCAAATGGAGGTACTTATGCTTCTAATTTTATTTGTATTTACAAAAGTTATTTATATATAATGGCTATCTGTAGTTATGTTTTAAGGTAAAGCTGTATTGGTAAAAAAAATTGTATCACTGTCATGCTGGTTTTAGGGATTGTGCTATATTTGATTTAACCAATACGAATGAACTCAGTGTAAAAAGCAGTAAATTTAACTGGACGAATTTTTCAATTGTAATTAAAACTTAAGTATAACTGAAACTCATAACAGTTGATATGTAAGATAAATACTGAATATTTAATGGTTGATGATACAATTAAAATAGCATTGAGCATGATCTCTAAATTCCTTACATAGCTGATAAAAGTAATTCTGCAGGATGATGTCAATTTACAGTTACTATCCTGATTGCCACATACTAATAACTCTTAAATTTTTTTTCTTTAACATTAAATTATTGATTTTAAATTACACCGAATATAAATACTTACAAAGTTTATTTTTTACAAGAATGTAAAGTGAAGATATTTATTTTTAAACAATGTTGTACAAAAAGCAAACTTTCCATAGATAAAAAAATAAAAATGTTTTACAACACAAAACTATACACATGCCTACAAGATTCTAAAACATATTTATTCCAAAATACCAGTAAAATTATTAAAATAAATAAATCAAAAGTAATAAACAGAATTGCATATTGTACTTTGATTTTCAATACTGAAAAAACACTGCCCAAAAATGTTAGTGGAGCATATAAATTTAATGAAATTATGCAGATGTTTCTTCTGATAACTAACTTGCATCCATAGTCTAAAGCCGGGGTGGGCATTAAGTCGATCGCGGTGGACCGCCAAGACATTTTGGGGTGACCGCCTGAAAATTTTACCAGTTAGTAATTATATACGGGAAATTCAAGATTGACTGACATTACGCAGACTAAGCCTTCTACTGACTATAACAACAAACACTAACTTTAGATAAAAAATGTTTTATTTTTTAAACGTTTTTTGAATTGTTTCATAATAAATGCATCAATTGATATAATTATATTTGGAGCTATTATTATTAAGTTTGTGTCTTGCATTTTGCTTTAAACACTTTTTTAAAAGTGCTGTGCTTTTTTTAGTTCTGTGTAGGTATATATAAGTACATATTTCGCACTTAATATTAAGTTATAGTAATAACCTTTTCCTTACCTCACCAAACCTACAACATTGGGCAGTAGCGTACACAAGAATTTTTAAAGAGAACGGGGTCGAGGGCTGAAGGTCTACCATTCTCGTATCAGACCCCAATACGCAGCCAAATATATTTTTTTGATTTTGTCGATTGTCGGGAACAAAAATTAATTACTGAATAAATAACTAACATTAATAAATAAAAAATTACTAATATCAAATACTTAATTACATTTTACGTGCCATATACATGGGACTATAATGAATCGGGGGGAAAAATGAAAGGTTATGAGGAAAGGACTGAACCCGTGGACCGCAACTCCTTGAAAAAATTAGAAGTAGCCCGCACCCTGGAAAAGTCTGCGCACCCCTGGTCCAAAGTGTAACAGAAAACAGAATCAAACCTCATATGCAAATCAAGGTTCATGATATCAAAAACCAGAAAAAGATACATAAGTGCAAAAATCATGATTTTATAGAAGCTGTTGTTTTTCATTGTCTCAATGGTGAAATACGAACTTTTGGTCGTTGATTTGAGAAAGTGACTGAAAAGTATCACAGCAATGGGATCTACCATAATTCATGTCTTGGTGTATCATTTTGGGGTGAGTGAGTGAATATTAATGTCGCTCTGTTTAGCTATACATGAGGGCTTTTGGCGACGGACCTCATAAATTTGAACCATTGTCAAGTGATGAGGACAACACCTGAGCTGGCATCCCCCTCTTCTAACTACTGCACCACACCAATGGGAGGACGTTTGAGCTCTTGACAGATTTAACATGTATCACTCCCCTACATGGCAAGTCTTTAGTGGTACTGGGCTCGAACTCATGACATGCCAGCACAATCCGATACTTTGATCACCGGTGTATTATTGCGAGACTGGAATCTGGGCAAATGCAGGGAACTGTAATGGACACTGTCAGAGTAGCTAGAAGTGTTACTGCAAGACTGTGGAATTGATTCCAAGAAACAACATATTCTGACCGATATATCCTGTTAACAGCTTGTCGAGACAGATGGCGAATGGGACGCAGAATCAAAGGCAGTATTTTTTGGAAACAGGATGCGCCAAACAATCCAAAATAGGCCACATGTGTATGCATGTATGCCAATGATATGCATTCTTTTGACAGCAAAACACTGTGCAGCTTAAGAAAGTAGTCTGCTTAATATCAAGATAGGGGGGAAAGTAAATGGAGTCAAATGCTATTCATGGACAAGTCCCCATACATTTTAAAAAGTGACATCAAACGTGTTGTGATATGGCAAGGAAGGAGCGCTTGAAATAAACCTTCATTTATTCAGGAAAGATCACATTTCATACGAGGTGGTTTAATGGTATAAGCTGGAATCAACACAAGAGGATGAACTGACCTGCATATTATTTCGAATGTCAATTTGACTGCTCAAAGTTATGCTCATGAGGTCCTGAAACCCCATTTCATAACCTTCGCTGCTGCCATTGACAATTCCTTTCTTTTAATGCTGGATAATATCAGACAAAAAGCTCATCTTAGGGAGAATTTTCTTGAAGCTAAAACAATACAGTGTATGGAATGGACAGCATGTTCTCGTGTTCTTAATCCAATCAAGCATGTTTAGGACACTCTCAGACAATGCATTGCTGCTAGACCAGTTGAAATAACCCTTCATTTCTTCAGGAAAGATCACATTTCATATGAGGTGGTTTAATGGTATAAGCTGGAATCAACACAAGAGGATGAACTGACCTGCATATCATTCGGAATGACAATTTGACTGCTTAAAGTTATGAACCTCCTGTTACAGTTCAAGCCCAAGATCGTGCTTTGTGAAGATTGGAACAGTATTCCCCAAATTCTAATCGATAGCTTCATTGCATCCATGCTAAACAGGTGTATGGCACTCATAGCAGTTTGGGGGGACCACACACCATATTAAACATCCTGTATCATTTCTAAACAACCATTATTTTTTTGTCATTTATATGTAACCAAATTGTTGTCCTGAAGCATCATTTCATGTTCTTTATACCATTCCAAAGAATTAAAGTCTGGATTGGTTTGTTTTTTGCTTCTTTTTTCTGTATTGTGTTTTGTTACACTTGTATTCTCCATTTTATGCCCCATGCATGGCTATCGTTCAATAGTTTCTTCACATTTTTGCTTGCTCTCTTAATTTTTTTAGTAGTGTATCTTGGATTGGTTTGTTCATTTTATAGATGGCACATTTAAATTAATTTTAACTGAAAAAAAATTACTAGTAGATGTTTTTTAAGTAAGATCATGAACCTTTTTTCAACAAACTAAACTATATTCTGCTTATACAAATTTAAATATTCTTATTTCCTTATTAAAGATACATATTCAAAGTAAGTAAGAAACTATGATTTATACCCCCCCCCCTTCGTATAAGTAAAAGAGCTGTATCAATTTGTAATGTGTAGAAATAATGAAAAACTAAATAAAAATATTTCTGAATTCAAAAGATGCATAATTTTCTTCATCTTTTTTTATATATAAATTGCATCATTTGAATTTAAACAACTTAACCCTTTAACGTGCGGTGGTATCTCTCTGAAACCACCATTTTCTAAAAAATATCTAAACGCGCAATGGTATTTCAATGAAACCATTGGTCCTAAACATATCTTTTAACTCTTATAAAAGACACTAGATGTCAGCACGAGACAGAAAACTTTTATTTCTGTGAGAAAAATGCATCATTTTAAAAGCCTTTTTTAACCACTTTCAAAAAGATTTTTTTTAGCAAATAAAAATAGATAAAAATTCAAAGTAAGGTATGTACATTTTTGCTGCATATGCTGTTCATAGCATAACTAATTTTTAGTATGATAAATAATGAAAAGAAGTGCCTTATATAAAGATATTTTCGGGTGGTTTCAAACTGATTCCACCGCGCACCTAGAACATGAAAATTGTCAGTTTCTTCTCCGGTTTATAGCACGCACACGTGAGAGATTTAGCCCTTTTTTTTTCTTTTCTTTGACTCAGGCAGTGAAATAACTAATAATTTATGGGGGTTTTGCCATTGATTTGAGGGAGGGGTTTATTATTGCAGTATTACTGCATGGTTTTAATAATTTAATAATAAAGAAACAATGAAAAAAAAACTTTACTGGCTATTGCAGTTGATTTCAATCGCTTAGTTATATTTTGTATTATTTAATATTTTAAAAGTAATTCTAATATTTAATATTGCATATTTTAGTAAATTTATTACAAAATATATAAAGAATATACTTACAAATCTGACGCAAATCATATATATTGTTCATCCGAGAATTATGTCGTAGGTGCGCGGTGGTTCTTCTATGAAACCACCTCCCCCCTCGGGGGGGAATGCACTCTAATTTTTTTTAAAGGTATTTTCTCTGTTCTTAGGTTCCATACATTGCATTTATAATTTTATTTTGAAAAATTCAGCGAATTTATTTTTTTGCACTTCAAAGGGTTAATTTATGTAAGTTAAATAAGTTGAAATTCAATATAATTATATCTGACAGTTTGAACGCAGACAGTTAACTTAATGCCATAGTTTTATTCAAAAAAAAATTTGGGGTTTTATATTATATCTGGTAAATTTCT
Organism: Trichonephila clavata; assembly: GCA_019973975.1. Taxonomy (NCBI): domain Eukaryota; kingdom Metazoa; phylum Arthropoda; class Arachnida; order Araneae; family Nephilidae; genus Trichonephila; species Trichonephila clavata. The sequence goes on along the minus strand of BMAO01015182.1, from coordinate 339,381 downwards.
AGACTTTCATTTTATTGTAAATATGCCCAAAAAATGAAAAGAGTAGATTTTGATGACATTTTTTTAAAATATTTGTGGGGAAAATCTTGAATCTCAGTAAATAATTGTTTTATTTTCGAGACTAATAATTTGTGTCAAATTTATTTTTTGTAGCCTGTGATATCCAACAACATTTGCAATCAATGCTCTACTTACTTCATGCAGATGACATTCTTAAAATGGTAAATATTTTTTAATCTATATAAAATATATAGAAGTTTTAATTAAGGATTCTTGTATCTTCCCTTGTCTTTTAGCTTTGTTCCATATGTGTGCATATTTTTAAACTCTTTTATGTAATAAATATTTGTTATTGTATAATTATGATTCTTTGTATCTAATTTTTAAAGTTTTAAGTAATTACAGATTCTGAAATTATTTATTAAGATTTGTAGTATTTTATAGATTTCTTGATTTTTTTTATATCTATAGTATAGATATATTTTGCTACAATGTTTGTAATGATATAGATAAGTGTTTATTATTTCATGAATCTGATGTGTGTTTTCTCTCATTGAAATATTTGTTACACTTGCACTTTTTCATATTATTTGTTTCCAAATGTTAACTTTTGTGACTGATTTTCACAAAATCTAGAATCTGCACATTTATTGGGTTTTTCATTTTGTATGTATGAGTAAACAAGATCATGAATGAATTATTTATGAGGAAGTCAAATTAATAGAATTCTACTCATATTTATAGTATTATTAAACAAACCTATACTATTTTATATATCATAATATATATGCTGAAAAATTAGAGGATAAGAAATACATTGAAAAAAGAAATTCTCTGAAAAATATATGTATAATCTGATGTTACACTGCAGTACATTTGTACAAACTTAATAAAATACAGGTTTTTATGTAACAAAAGATGTTTTTAAATCAACACAAACATCTTAAATAGCTTTCACCAAGAATTTTATGTTACAAATCTTGGTTATTTTTCATTTGTGTGAAAACTGGCTATAATGCATTACATTGTCTCAAATAATTCAGCTACCCTGGATTGCTTTTCTTTGTGTCTAGAACTGTTAGTATGTATAGTTCAATAATTGACTTATAAGGAAAACTGTGTATTGAGGAAACTCTTGCCTTTTTGCATTAAAAATTTATTTCTCGGGTACCCCTAAGGGTGTTTAAAAACATCCAATTTAAAAGATTTAAAAAAAAAGAGATTGTTGCTTATTTTTAAAAGAAAGAAAAGAAAATTACTCTTGCATTGCTACAGCATTTATTTTTCATTTAAATTTTTAAGTTATTTTTATGCAAATAAGACACAAATCCTTGTGTTTTAATATTGCCCAAGAATACTATTTCTAAAATTGTCAAGTGCAACTTATCACTTTTTGTATAATTGTCTAGGTGGTATTTAAGAGCCAGATGTTTTAAACTTAATTGCATTTAGAACCATTCTTTTTTCCTTTTTTGCATGACAAAAAGGGAAATCATGATGCTCTTTATAAAATGTATTTTTCAATTTCTACTATTAGCTCACATTCTCTCTATATTTATCTCGTTCAAATTTTCAGTCATTAATAAAATGCATTTTAAAGCACTCAATTGAGCTAAAATTTTATATACACGACTATTTGGGATGACAATACAGTAATTTAATTATAATTAATACAAATTAATTGATTAAAACTAATTATTCAAAGAATTACAAATACAGCCACGTTGGCATCATTTTTGGCAACTTAGCGACCATTTTCGCGACTTATGTCAAAACTTGAAACGGTTTTTCCTCGCATTTTAAAGCACTCATTTGAGCTGAAATTTTCTATACACTATTGTTTTGGGTAACAATATGAGATAATTTAACTATAATTAATTAAAACTAATTGACTGTAATAAATTTTTTAAAGAATTACAGATACAGCCACATTGACTTCATTTTTAGCAACTTGGGTCAAAACTTTTAAAAAATTTTTTTCTCACATTTCAAATCATTCAGTTGAAATGAAATTTTATATATATGATTGTTTTGGATGACAATACGATACTTTAATGATAATTAATAAAAATTGATTGCTGCTGAATGTTGTGATTCTGTCACATATTTATATTAATTTGTAACTATTTAATAAAAAGTAACTAATTTTTTTTACTGATCTGAGTAGAAAGAAATCCCTTTTCGTTGAAGTTTAGGACTGAGAAAAACATGTTAATTTCATCCCTTTAATTTAAAACTTCTTATTTTTCCTTCTTTTAGGCGGTTAAACTTGAGAGTATTCACAGTGGTCGTACACGGTACCTTGTTGTTGTGTATCACAATAGCGGAGAGTACCAGCAGGAAGAGAGCTGCTTATTGGGCATTGATTGCAACAAAGAAACCACTATAGGCCTTTTGCTTCCTGTATGGGCGGACTCAAAAATAACTCTTGACGGAGATGGGTAAGAAATAAATTCCATCTAGCTATTAACTATTAATAAAATTTATAATCATAATACAGTAGTGGCAAAAAGTCCTGAACACACTCATTTTTTAGTGTAATTTTTGTGTTTGACTTCATTTTTCGTTGTGAAATTATCGCACTATCTTAAATATTGTTATTGATTTTAATGTATTTTTTATGCTGATTTCAAATCTACTACCAGTTTCTTGATGACTAAAATATTTTTTGTAGTAAAGCTGCCTGAACACAATAATGTGAAATATGTGCAGAATAAAACAATATAGAATAACATAATATGCAAAGAAAAATAACATGAAAATTGACAAATTCAGTATATTTAATAAGCATTTTGAAAATTACATTGTTGTCACATGTTAGAAAATCAATATTTTATGGGCCAGCCATTTGCTTTAATTACGGCTCTACATCTTTTTGGCATTGAAATGAGAATTATTTTTTGATAGAGTATTCTTATGTTTTATACTATTTCAGGTGTGTGTGGTTATTTTTATAAAACAAATTCCCCAGTCAATGGTGAAACTATAAGAAATGCTGATGTAGTAGATCTATCAAAAATTCATTTGACAGTATTAAATATTTCAGTGAATTGCTTTCTTGGATATTTATAGTAATAAACTAAAATGAAATGTCTTATTATAATCCATAACATTGGAGTCATTCAATGACAGTTTTTTGTTACCTACATTTTAATTTGCTTGTGTGATGATTTTTCGTAGATATAATCTAAAAGTTAAATGATTTTGCTATATTTTTCTAAAAGCATCCTTTATTGTAAAGCTGTTATTTGTATGTTACTATGCAAAAACCTTTAAAATTATCTGAGAATGTGTTTTAATAAATTAAGTCATTACAAAAGAAGAATTTTCTATGAGTAATTTTCTTACCAAAATGTTTTTATTGTGAAGCTTTTTCACATTTTTTAAATATTTGTATGGCATGTGTTGTTTGATAATATTTAAAATATTCATGTGTTATTTTATACTTAGTCATTTTCAAAAGTTAGCAGAAATGGAAAGATAATTCCCTTGTTATCTTTTTCAATAAACATTTTTAATGTGAGGTATTAAAATAATAAAGCAACTTTGTGGTATTTGATATAAAAATAAATTAATGTTAAAATATCAAAGTAAACTTTCTTTAGTAGTTCTTCAAGGAATCAACTATAATATCTTAAAAAATTACTTTCTTGTACCTTTTTTTAATTGCAGTATGAGTATGTTTCAATTCAAATAAAAATGTTAAGTTATTGATTGTAACTATAAAATAAATAACATGTTTGTTAAATATCAATTAATGATGAAACGATCTCATGCAGTGGTGATATTTTTTTTAAATAATTCTGAATATATCTGTTTTTAAAAGTTTAAGTGCCTTTAATGCTAAAAACTTATTATGACTTGTTTTGAAATCTGAATATCACGTAAAATTTATATTGCTTTTTTTTATAACACAAGCTTTTTTTTAGTGGGTTTAGTGTTACTTCCAATGGAAGACACCATATATTTAAACCAGTATCTGTCCAAGCTATGTGGTAAGTTTCTTTTTCAATATATCTGATTTCTGTAATTTGAACTATGTATAAAAATATTTCATTGTTCTATGTAAATCTTAAGTTGACCTCTCCTATTAAATGTTTGAAAATTGAAGCATGTGTGTATTTGGTTTTAAATTTATACTAATTCTATAAAACTCTTCCCTAAATAATCAATTGTATTATTTCTAGGTCAGCTCTCCAAACTCTTCACAAAGCCAGTTCTAAAGCCAGAGAAAACAACTATTTTAAATGTGGTGGAACACACCATTGGGTGGAATATTATGAAAAAAGAATTGCATCAGACCGATCCTGCCTTAATGAATGGTGTGTGGGCGTGTTTTAAAAATATCTTGAACTGTGATTTTAGGAAACTCTTTTGCACATCAATTATGCAGGCCTTTTTATTTTATTGGGTAGAATTTTAAATAGACTGAAACTTTATGGAGGAACTTTATATGGAAATAATCCTTTAGCAATACACGCAACAATTTTGTTAGTAGCTTTCTAAAAATTGTCAGAGTAATGTGCCATGAGAATACGAAGTGAAAATTTGATCAAGATGGAGAAGTAAAATCTTGTAACCTAAAGGCTTAATTTCATTTCTTCTTTTAATTCTTGTTAAGCTATTATTTAAATTTGGAAGGAAAAGATTTCAGTTAAATTGTATCATATTTGATCTCATTATGGATTGATTGCTTATTAAAACTACACTAAAAACAGCATAAAGGATATTGGTGACAGTCTTTATAATTTTAAATCAAGGTCAAGTGATAAAAATTATACTTGAGTTTGCATTCCTTTTTCCTGATTGCCACAAAAAAAAAACAGTATTGAGGACTTTTCTTGCATTAGTTTGACTATAGAATGATCTTTGTGAAGATGTGGCCCCTATTTACTGTTGTTAGTCCATTACTGTACAAACAAAGAGGGCTTAACCTTTGTTGAATATTTATTGCATCATAAATTGAATAGTTTTTCTTTCTAAATTCATTTTGTCTTACCTACTGAAATAAATGGAGAAATGCTTTAAAAACTAGTTCTCCTAAGTTAATTCTAAAGATTTGCCTTTTATTTCTGTTTTCTCCCAGAAGTACTTGAAAACATCTTAAAAAATAATTTTTTTTAAAGTAAACAAACCCATTTGAATGCAGGGTGTTGTATCAAGACAATTAAAAAGGAATTGTAAAATTTCAAAGTTAAAGATGAGGAAGGAAATACAGATTGGTCTTAGTTTCAATGAATGATTTCCCTCTTTTGTTCCATCTTAAAATGTGTGTGTTGTAATTAAATTATTCTAAAAAAATTCATTTAATATTTATTTTAAATTTTACTTCATAAAGTTTCATTACCATCCAAACTGTAGATATTTTTCAGTATTTGGAATTTTTTTTATTCTATTTATTGCTTGATTATTTGTTAGCATATGGCATAATAGAGTAGCTTATAATTAAATTAAAATCAATAATATATTTGAATTTAAAAAATTTGAAGCCTTTGTAAATTACAAAATAGTTTCTTTTATTTGTATTTATGAGAATAAGTGTGAGCCAGATTTTTAATTTTTAAGTATGGTATATTTCCAAATATAAGCAAATAGTATTTTTCCTTCTAAAATTCACCCAAAATTCAAAACCTATATATATTAAAGAAAAAGAATTCCTGTAATTTTAAAATAAGTTGCCATGTGGATAAAACAAGTGAATTACTTTGCAATCAAATAGCTGTACATTAAAATGCCTCATGATAGTAGCACCAGTTTTATTCTGAATTCTATTTGAAGCTAACACATCTTTTCTATGTGTTTAATATTATTATCATGTATATACTATCTATGTTAGTTTTACTTTCTGCACCAATTCTCATTCCCTCCCCTTCCATGAAAATGGGCACAGAAAGAGAAATTCTTGTTTGGGTAATTTCAAACTGCATGTTCAGACATCCTAATGACGGGATATGGATTTTATGAATGATTCAGAAAGGGTTTATATGTGACTTTTTTGGAATAAAAGTTCCATAACACACTTTAAAAAATTAAGGGATAGAAATGGCTTGTGCCTAGTTAATGGTAAAATGTTAAAAAAAATCTGTTTTTCTTAAATTGCCTCTATTTAAGATTAGCAGGTCCATACATAAGCAGACCCCCTTACTTCGCTTATACATAAAAAATATAATTTTTATGTTGTGTTATTGGTTTGTATGTGTCTATTTATGTAATCAAGATGTTTCTAAATTGTAAACTTCGTTTAATTCCTTCTTTATAGTAAGCCAAACGTAACAGTGTCTAAATTATAAATATCCATAATTCTATATTTATGTAGATGCTTGTAAAACATAAATATATCTATATATAAAAGACATCTTGCATTTATAGGCATGCAATGGATGATATTGAATCTAGACGACCACCCTCTCCAGATACTGTTCGTGTGCAGTAAGTAAACTTTTCATTTCAGAATAGATCATAATCAGATTCTACATGTACTTTTCATCTATATATATATATAAAAGATAAAAGCGACTCATCACAATATCTCCAGAACTATTAAACCTACTGATTTGAAATTTGGTAGGTATGTTCCTTTCATGTAGTAGAGATCCACTGAGAACGGATTTTGCGAAAATCAAGCCCCAAGGGGCATTATAGATATTTATTTCCATTTTTAAACTATTATATGTAAGTTTTGAAATTTGGTGAACAAATTCATTTCAAGGAGTAGTCATCTAGTACAAAATAGACTTTACAAAAATCGAGTCCCAAATGGTGTTGCAGGGGCTTAAGGGGTGATACAGATCATTATTTCCATTTTTAAACTATTAGACATACAGTCTTGAAATTTGGTAAGCCGATTCCTTTCATGGGGGGGGGGGGAGTAGAGAACCGCTACAAAATAGGTTTCACAAAAGTCTACCCCCAAAGATCATTTCGGGAGGTTTAGGGGTGTAATTGATATAAATATTTCCATTTTTAAACTATTAGACCTGTTTGAAAATTAATAGGCATGTCCCTCTCATGGAATAGATTTCCTCTATTAAAGAGTTTTGTGAAAATTGGTCCCCAAGAGGAGGTTGCAAGGGATCAAGGAGAGTTATAGAAAAAAATCCCTGTTTTTGAATTGCTGGACCCACATACTTGAAATTTGTTAAGCACGTTTCTTTGGTTGAATTGAAATCCACTAAAAATGGATTTTACGGAAATCGACTCCTGGGGTTTCAGGGGCATATTGATAAAAGAAATTTTCGTTTTTGAACTACTAGGATTATAATAATAAAATTTGGTTTGCCTGTTTCTTTTGTCGAATGGAAACCCACTAAGAGTGGTTCTTTTGGAAATCAACTCTCAACGAGGATACAGGGCGTATTGATAGTAAAAATTCTACTTTTGCTCTATTAAATTTTGACTTGAAATTTGGCACGCATGTTTATTTTATGGAGTAGAGATCCACTGATTATTGGTTTTGTGGAAATCCACTTGGTTATTGGGTTACGAGAATGCAAAAATCATTCCTCTTCAATTTTAGAAATTAATAATTAGAGGCTCTGTCCTTTTTGTATCAAGAAGCGAGAGTTACAAGTTTAAGTATATTTTTAATACAATCAAATTCTTAATGCTAGGACTTAGATATCAATAATATATATATGTAACAACATGAAATACCCAGTGAAGCGGGTGGTAAATGGCTAGTCTACTTTATATATGTATTTAATTTGTTATGTATTTAGTGAATCAAAACAAATAATTTTACTGTTATATAGCAGAAATAAATTAAAAACATATGAGCATTGCTGCATTTTTTATGCTTCAAAATAATTTAATACTTTAATATTGTAGTTTATAGGATTTTTTAAAATTACATTTAGGTGATATTTGTAAAAATGTACAAAATTACTTAGCAAGTGTTGAGGGGCCAAAAAAATTGTATAATCTATCTTTCAATATATTATTGATTAGATGACATGAAATCTTGCATAATGCTGAAAATTTTGTGAAGCATCTTAACTGAATTAAAATGTATTATTCATATTAATGAAATCTGTCTTCTAAAATTTTTCCCATTACAGACCTACAGAACGAGAAGAAACAGAAAGACACATCAGAATGAAATTAAAAGAACTTATGATGTCAGTAGATTTAGATGAGGTGACTAGTAAATATGTAAGTAGTTAAAAAAAAAACATTTGTTGTGTAATTTAAAAGCAGCTAATTTTTGACTATGCATATTTAAGAATGTTCCATTTTACTAATTACCCAATTATGACACATACATCTAAGAAAATGCTACTGACATAAAACCATTTTAAGAAAATAAACATATTATCTTCATATTTAGAGCCAGAACATGTTATTTCTTGTAAAAATGTTATACACAAATGTCATTTAATAACTTGTTATATTGAAAAATGGTTACATTACTCAATGTTACTATTTTTCTAATTAACACATTACATTTGGGTTGTGAATTTTGTGAGAGTTGGATCATTCAGTAAAATTACAGTAGAACTTCGTTTATCCTAACGTTTATTATCCAGAGCGTCAAATATCCAGCCCAAAGGTTTTTGAACAGTGTAATGCTCAACAGTTGTTTTGCGTGAGGCCAAAAGTGACAAAAAAAAGCAAGGTGAGGGATATTTGGGGAATTTCAGTGGTATGATTTGGTAAACGTCTGCGCGGAATATTAGGTCAGTTTGTTTCCAAATGAGGGGGTGTATACATGCTCTTTTGTTGTAGAAAACTGTGGGTTTCGAATCAACAGACAAGTTGATTGACGTCAATTCGAATGACAAGATTGTGACTTTCGTGCAAGAAGAATCCAACCCTGTCGATGTTGAAATGGATGAAGACAAGAACAACAACAAAAGTAGCAAGGGTCCATCAAATGCTGACACGTTGTTTGTGTTAGAGACAGCTATGGAGTGGTACAAACAACAATCAGAGTTCTTTCCTACTCAACTACTGCTGCTCAAGAGAATCAGAGACCTTGCAGCGAAAAATAAGTGATTATTTTGCATAAGAAAGGAAAAATTACCGACATTTTGCACCTATTTTGATTTTTCTTCAAGCACATTTAACTCATGTGATGATTTTCAATATTCATATAGTGTCCGATTCCATATACTGCATGGATCGTTTTCGGGTATCCGAACGGTGTCCAGTCCCAGTTGATTCAGACAAACAACTTTCTACTGTACTATTTTATTTTTATCTATACCTGCTGCTAAGCACAAATCTACTAAATACATATTTTTACAACAGACTGCAAAAAACATATTTCCCATGCAATGTGTTGATACTAATTATTAAAGGTATGTCTCAAAATTTTGGATCTTAAAGATGTGATGCATATTTGGTTAATGAATATGTGCATGTATTTTTATTTATATATATATATATATTAAAGTCCAACAAATTTTTAGATTGTATGGGCTGATGGAATTTTTTATTGAGTATTTATTTTTTCTTAAAATATTTTTCATCTTTAATTGCAGATTCGTACTCGTCTTGAAGAAATTCTTGATATGAATTTGAAAGAATACAAATCATTTATTGACCAAGAAATGTTGACAATATTAGGCCAAATGGATTCTCCAACAGAAATTTTTCAGTATCTCTATTTAGGATCAGAATGGAATGCTTCTAATTTGGAGGAATTAGTTGTTAATGGGTTAGTTTTTATACTTAATTGCCAAACATTTCCTTTTTTACTGTGAATTATTTTGTGTTAATTACAAATGTATACAATTTTACTGAGCAAAAATTATCTTTGAACATTTAGTATTTCAAAAGAATTTACTGTGTAGATTTCTTTAAATTTTACTGTATTAAATTTATTAGAATAATATTTAATATCTGGCATAATTATTAATCAAAATATATATTTTTCTTTTAGCAATTTATATAAAGTAGAATTTTTTCTCCTTTCAAAGAACATGTAATATTCTGCTTATAGATTTTTATTTATTATATAATTTTCTTTCTTTACACAAAAAGTAATATACTTGGAGGGGGGGAGGGTCATATTATCAGGTATTGTAATTTAAACAATATAATATGGAAGAAAAAAGCAAAATTTGGAGTAATTTTATGATTTTACTTTTAATTATTGAATTACTGCCAATTCTTTACTGTAGCATTGGACATATTTTGAATGTAACAAGAGAAATTGACAACTTCTTTCCTGGTATGTTTGACTATCAAAACATTAGAGTGTATGATGACGAATCCACAGAAATCCTGCATTATTGGGATAAAACATATCGATATATAAGAAGAGCTAAGTAAGTGGGACTTATTTCTTAAATTGTGTAAAAATGCATTTACTGATTGGATTCTTTTTTTTCTTTTTTTGAATAAATAAAATATGAAATTTATAATGTTTAAATTGATTATTATCTCTAATATATATGAGTATGTCATGTATAAGTACAATTTTTAAACTTTTTGCTGTATGGTCAGAGAAAAATAACAGAAATGTTTTCAGATATTCTTCCTCTTAGATCATTTAAATGAGCTTGTTATCAGTTCATAAATTAATTCTTTTCCCACTTCATAACAGAGTTGTATGACAAGCTTTTACTTCCATAAACATTCATTGTTGATTTTTTGGACATTATAACCTTTCAAATGAAGAAATTTTCCATTTCCTCTTGTGATAAGGAGTTAATTGAAAAAATATTTTTAATAGATGCTGTTTCAGATCCCAAAGTATCCATCTGAGTACTGGCAATTTTAATCAAAATATTATCTAAATTCTTCAAAATATATGCCCAAAAGAAATTTTTATCTAAATGATATGCAAAATAGTTATGTTCCTTTTAATATTTTTTTTAATTGATAATATGTTCAAGGAATAATAGTGTTGACTCTTGGAAAATTATTTTAAGTCTTTCTGGAAATGGGTACCTTGGATTGTAAAGCATGCGAATAATGTAATTTTACATTCATTTTATTAATGAATCCAAATTATTTTTTTACGCATCTGATATGTATGTATATATATATATGGCATAACATAATGCTTGATAATGGTGTTTTGACTGTATTAGTTTTACTTAAACTGAATTCTCTCTTTCAGAGATGAAGGTTCCAAAGTATTAGTTCATTGTAAGATGGGGATCAGTCGCTCTGCATCAGTTGTAATAGCTTATGTCATGAAAGCATATGATTGGGATCTTCAAAGAGCTCTAGATTTTGTCAAAACAAAACGAGGTTGCATCAAACCCAACTCTGGTTTCTTGAAACAACTTGAAATATATCAAGGAATTCTAGATGCCAGGTATTGTTCAAGCCTCATGTATTCCAATCTTAGCATTAATTTATACTTTTAAGACTTGATCAAAAGTAATTTTGTGATTTATTCATTCAATTTCATTGAAACAATATATGTAAATGACAAATACATATGTTCATAATTATGCAGATATTAATATTTGTGAGTATTAAACTAAGTTACTTAAAATTAACTAAATGCTAACCCATTCTACAGATAATGTGAAAATGTCGCCTGAAAATAATTTGCACTAATATTTGTTTTGTTTTTTTAATTCATATTAATTCAAAAAATTTGAAATTTTTTGGGAGGGTATTTATACTTTTTAATGTAGAACTATATGTAAAATAAAATTTAATGCAATCAGAAAATTTCAGTTCACACAAATGTTAACCATAGTAATTTTGTGTATTTGCTGCATCGGAGCATTTTAAGTGGCAGTTTTCTGTATCCTCAAATCCTGTTTAATTTAGATAAAAAAAAATTTCAATCATTTTATTATTAAAATTAAATTAATTTTACCTTTAGATTAGTTTTCTGTAGCATTTTTTCCCCCCTCAGCAAACAACGTCACAATAGCCTGTGGCGCTCAAAATCAGAAACTAATCTTAAATCTGCCACAAAACCAAAGAAAAAAGATGATGAGGAAGAAAAGAAACGAAAAGCACCTGAAAAGAGTGAATCTCTCCATCATCTGACTGTGAACAATAATTTTTCTGTTCGTCCAAAGTCCTGGTCACCAAGTGATGCTGTAGCAGACATGTTATTTCCATCTACTAGTATTTGTAAGTATTATTTTCATTTTTATAAATGTTCAAAGGCTTTTTTTTAAATTCATAGTTTTTTTAATATTTCTTTTTTAGATTTTAATACTTCTGGATTTCTGTTGATGTATTTGGTATCTTGACACTTAAAAATTGGTACATTTTAGCTTTAGATTAATTTTTTTAACCTTTATTCCCCTCCCCAGCAAACAACATCTATGGCTTTTAAATTGGTTTAAAAAGTAATATTATTCAAAGAGATATTTATTTAAAATCATATTTTATGTACTATATTTTTTTTTAACAAAAGAAGGAATTTTCAAAACATGAATGTAATTTATTTTATTTTAAGATATATTTCTATTGATTGAATTTTGTGATTGTAAATTAGTTTCTTGCTATAGGTTGTTTCATGCTAAAAATGAAATATTAAATTTATATAATAACCTGATTTTTGTTTTCATTTTACATATTCATATATCATAAACTAATTTGGTAGCAAAGTTATAAATTGAGAAATTTCTCAATTTTGAAGTTGTACTTATAAAAACTTATGTTGTCCTTTTGTTTTATGTATGAAACTCATTGTAATTGTTCCATGTAATACTTTGTATTTTAATTTTTATGGTATTGTAAGAAAATAATCGATATACTTTTAGAATTTCAAACTTTTCAATTTGTTCTCTTTCTTATTATCTTTTCTTTCAGATTTATGTAAATGTTTGTTTTATAATATTAATTTTTGTAATTTTTCTCCCCTTTTCAGATAAAAATGAAAGACTGTCTATTGGCCAAACTTTTAGCTCTCAGAATCTTGAAAATTTAAATTATAACTTAAAATCTACTAGTTCTCTCTATGACTTTGTGCAATTCAAAGCAAAACAGAGCACTGAAAAGGACAAAAGTACAGAACTTCTAAATTCTTCTTCTGCACTGCCTAGAGTATCTTCCATTAAAGACAGAATAAACGAATTAGAGTTGCAGGTGATATCCACTAGTGATAAGTTAACTAAAAGTGAGATGAAATCTCCTACTTCTCAGAATCGTTCTGGCCTTGTTTTTAGCCTGGCTAATCAGTTTGAATCAGGATCCAAACCTTCCTCGCCAGTTGATGAAGGTTTGGTCATGAAATCCTCTTTAGAGGAATCAATAGTTCAGCCAGTATTGTCCCAGATGAAACCACCAGTTTGTAAACATCATGCAGTTTTGGTAAAGCCTGTGTGGCCAGATGACAACAGAACTGTCCCAGAACCTACAAAACTGGATGAAAGTATCCTTCCCCAAAATATTAGTAAAATTAGTTCCAAAATGGTGTATCCAATTCTCGGTGGTAGGGCATTAGATGAGTCCTGTGATACTTCTGCACAAAAACTTATTGATGAACTTTCTCTTAAAACTAGTCACTCTGCTTTCAAACCTTTGAATGCCTACACAAACTCTCATATGCGAAGTCAATTGGACAAAAGGCCGAGTCAACTTCAACAAAGTACGGCAGATATTTGTCAGACTACTACATTGCATACTGGTCTCAGTGAAAAAAAAGCTGTTGGAATTTCTTTATCTAACCTCAACACTGAGAGAAATGTAAATTCAAATATACATTTAAAAGATGTTAATAAAATTTTAGAACCCATCTCGTCCATCAAAAACTCTTTTAACCAGGACAGTTCATTAATTGCTTCCCAAGTACGATTACCTGTGGTGTGTAGTGCCAATCAAGGTGATGCGCTTCCTCAACTTAACTATTTTTATGACAAAGAAGATATTCCTTTTACTCCTGGTAAAGTATTACGCACTAAGCAGAAAATAGAGGAAAAGAATCTAACTCGAACAACCTCCTTTGACAGTGGGTTTCCCTTGCGAACGCACTCCACGCCGTCCACCCCTCCAGAGTCGGAGTCTGGAAAGCTCATTCGACGTTCTCACAGCCTCCGCAATGACTGCCGATCAACTGTGTCATTCTGTGGCAAGTGGTATCCCCTCCCAGCTCTTGCTTCAGATGCACCTCTCTCTTTCAAGAGGAATTCACAGTGCCTGCAAAACAACAATGTGATCCTCAGTGTCAGTACCCCATCAGTGGTTGAAGCAGTCAACAGGGTGATCTGTGGAACGCAGGAAGTCCTCTCCAGTGCCATTCCTTTCATGCCCCCTCAAAAGAAGGCCTCCTCGAGTTCAGATTCTGACTTTGATTTTGGAAGTGCAAATTCCTTACCTGATATTGATTCGAGAGATCCAGGCAGGAGCCCACCAGTTCATCGAGAAAGTCCGATTCCTGGTCTTGTGAAGCTGCAGCGAGAAATATTAGAGAACAAGGTCATTAAACCTTTCAACCTGGAAAACAACAAAACTAAGAAAGATGCATTGAAGTTACTCCCCTCTGAGCAAGGAAGTTCCCTAGTCATATCTGATGCATCAAAATGTGAAACTATCAAGGAAAGCGGGATAGTGAAAAGGCTCAAGAAAGAACTAGAAGCAAAATCCACTTCGGACAATGGCAAAAAGGAAAAAAGCACGGGAGCAGGTCTCCCAGAGGTGGAAGATACTGAACACTGTGCAAGTAAGTTAATGCTTAATGTATATACAACAGAAAAACATGCATGTGCTACTAATCTGCCTTCTAGTTCAGATCCTCTGATTCCTAAATTACAGACATCTTCATGTTCATCTACAAGAAAGAAAACTACTTTTGAAGAGCAAAAAGCTCCCCCTACGCCTCACAGAAAAACTAGCCTTGATCTAAGTTTCATGCAGAAAAGATTTCCGCTCAATATAAAGCTAGGCTCTCAGCCAACTGTACCTATTGTTAAGCCAAATTCTCGGACTACTTTCAATGTAGACTGTAAAGCTCCTTGTGATGTATCTGCTGCAGCCTCACCTTCTGATCTCCTTGCCAAAACTACTTGTATCAGTGATATTCCACCAATTGGACTGCCCAGGAAAATGCGTAAACAACAAGGAAGCACCCATCCTCTAAGTAAATTAATTAAGCAAAGGCACCCAAATCCACTATACAATACAATGTAAAAAGAAAATATTGTCACTTGATATAAAACTATATACATACAGTCATCCATTCAAATACTATTGTATAAACTTCTTTTTTTTTGTAAAACAAAATTTTATATTGAAAATATTGTGTAAGATACATGTTTAATTCTAAAATTGCATTGAAAAAGCTGATAAATGAATTTAGCAATCTTGGTTTTGACTAGAATATACTTTCATATTAGAATATGCCATTTAAGTTCATTTTTTATTTCTGCAAAATTAGAATCATTTAAATATTGAAAATTTTTGTATGATACATTTTTACATTTGTTAATTGTTGTTCTTAATTTTAAATAAGAAAATTTACATGTAGAAGTAAATTTTCATAATGTGAAAGTTATTTCCAATTTTATTTTTTATTTGGATCTCTATTTTAATATCAACTTCTTTAATAATGGGAAGGAGGACACATAATTGCCACATTATAAGAAAGAAATATTGATGAAATAACCAATCAGAGCTTCCTTTGTTACCTTAGCTTTGAAACGTGTGCCTAGAATTGCACATACAAATAACTTTAGTCATTACAAAATTCATTCAGTATGAACATGATTATTTCTGGGCCATTTTGCTACCCCTTTGTAATTTTATACTGTAAATACTTCAAAAGAGTTGATATATTATTAGCTCATCTAAGTTGATTTGTGGCAAAGTTATGTAGCGCACAGTAATTTGATTTTATAAAGTGCCTTTTTGTGCTGGTTAAAGTGATCTTAGCCTGTAATTAAGTGTCTATATTTCAAAAGTAATTTTTATATTTTTGTCTAAAGATGAAAGTGAACGATTTTTATAGTAAATGCTTACAAATTTCGATTTAAAAAATTTATCGTTACAAAAGTAAAGCATGCTTATTGCTTTTTTCCCTCCTTTCATTTTATGTTCACATTGAATAAAATTATCCGTTTGCTAGATGTATGCTAATGCTTAATCAAAAAACCTTATTATTTGACTGATATTTAGTTTTCTATACTTCAAATATATATTTTTTATCTGTTAAAATTGACGTTTTTATAATTGCTAGTTTAATAATAAAAAAAAATTATTGTATTTCAAATCTTTGTAAAATCCTTTTTAGAAAATCTACACTTTATTTTAAAGAACTCTTGGTCAGTTTTTGTTGCTGTTTTAATTTTTTGAACAATTGTGCCGGTTGAAAAATCATGTATCATTTTCCTTGGTATGAATGTAATATATAAGAAATGTGTCTGTTCTGAATGAGACTTTTATTAGTGTGATGTACAGGTTTGCTTGCTTTTATGCAGATTTCATCAATGTTTTGTTTGTAAGCAATTGAGAGATTATTTAAAAAGCAGTTGTAATTAAAATAATTTGAAGAAAAAAGTCTTGTGCTTATAATTCAACTATTCATTTAATAAGAACTACATGAGTAACATTTGATACACATATATATAACAAAAAATATTTAATTATTTATTACTCGGAGAAATGTTTCAGCTGCTTGTTCAAGAATATTTTCTCCGCAATGTTGAAGTGATTGAATCTGTAGGTTTATATCATGTTCACGAAGTAATTCTCGTATTCTCTCGCACTTCATAGCCAAAGTGCATAAATGGTATAAAACCTATTTTAGATCAAATATAATAATTTTAAATAATTTTGTAGCAAAATAAAATTTATTGTATCGAATCCTGTAGAAAGTAACTTACCTGCATACAAGAGCCATCTAAATGATTTGCAGAAAAGTTGATAATTTTGAGAATAGCTTCTGAATTAACTATGACATTCATTTTTCCACATGCTAGAAGAATATTTTCATACAATATCATAGCTATTAAGAAATCATGTATGCATCATATACACTTCTCAAAACAATTAAAAGGTATTTAGATTGATACATGATCAACAGATATGGTAGGCTATATGAGAAAGTATTTTATTCAGCATTTGGGTACAAAAGGGAAAAAACACAATTTGAGCCTATGAGAAAGTGTTTCCTTGAAAGAAACATTTTTAATAAGAAAATATGGTTTCCCCGGACAGCCAACAACACTGAACACCTTTGAGTCAATGAGGCTATTATTGGGGGGGGGGGTGTATTTTGTCCCACTCCTCCAGAAGAGCCTTTTCCAGTTCTTGGAGAGTGTGGGGGTGGTAGGCGGCCAGCAACTGCCCAAACATGCTCTATCGGGTGAGTGATTTTGGGGTTTATTGGCGCAAGAGCCGATTTCGGCTATACTGCGCCAAACATTTGTTTTAATATCTGTCGTCTAGATGGGAAAGAAGAGAATGATGAAAGAAGAGGGTCGAAAATAGAGAAGGATCACTAGGGTACCCCGGGTTCATGAAGCCCGTGTTTACCAAAGACAGTAAACCCCGTGGGAAAAGGAAAAGATCACTAGGGCACCTCGGGATTGTGACACCCGTACTCACCTAAAGAAGGTGAGCCCCCTGAGGGGATATGCTCTCGGGAAAACACGCTGACAATTCCATTCAGAAAATTCCTTCCTCGGAAAAGAAATCATCCACCAAATTAGCATGATGTGGTCTGCAATTTTTGTCCATCAACATGGAGTCATCTCCAATTGCTACAGTGTAAGCGACTACAATAGGTCTGAGGATCTCATCCTAAAATCAGAGCTCCATTTCAAATGATGTGCCCATCAGTGGGGATTCCAGGATAGACCATCACTCCCCTACCACCAAATCTGACATTTCCGTACATGAAGGCAGGATTGTTTCTAGTGCCATGTTCCCTCCAGATGAGAATATATGCCTATTATCAGAAAAACTCTACTTGTCAGAGAGAAGAATGTTACATCATTCGATTCTCATCTAGTTCACATGCACTGTTACCAACTTTTTGTAGGCGCAACGATGCCTTGTTAACATAACACTGGTTGGCAAGCACAAGGACCCACTGCATGGAGCTGGTTTCAGACAGTTTGTGTCAAACTGTGGTGCCAGTAGCCGAGCAAAGGTGTTGTTGAAGAAAAGTGGCATTCCTATTTCAGTGTCTCTGAGCTTATTAGCGTTAAATATCTATCTTCACCCCTGGTCTTTGTCTTGCATTTCCAGATCCTGGAAATTACACTTTGTGAAACTCCAGTGGCTTGTGTCCCCCCCCCCCTCTAACCGACCAACAACTCTCCAAGTTTCCGATTGGATTAAATGACTTTGTCAAGACATCACACTTATCGAATGGCAAACATTCTGGTCCAATGACAGTGCATTGTTGATAACAATAAAGTGCTATGATAGCTTTTTTAATGACTACTTTGTTTTCTTTCTAGGTCTACCAACTTGATGTTGAGTTCTGGAATGGTTCAATTTTTCTAAAACATTGTTGAAAGCTAGAGTTTGATTAAATTTTGGAATTCTAATTAAGAGACCAAATTGCTCCTTGACAGAATTTCATATCCCCTCTGAAATGATCTCATATGCTTACACTGAGGGTAAACCCTTATGCAACATATATTTGTACAGTTGATTTAATTGATGAAATGAAATTCAAAGGGGAAATAATTTTCAAGGCTTTCTTTTTTTTTCCCCACACCCACTGAATCCATCAATTGTAATGCTCTAGAGCTGCTTTTCATTCAAAAACCAATAAAATTTACTTTGCATGTGGTATTAAATTGCAGATTTATAGTAAATTGTTTCATTAAAATAACTACTGTAAAATCCAGCGTATAATGCGCACCTATACTTTCAAGCTGCTTTTTTTTAACTTTTAAGTATATTTGCCATAAAACACCTCCTTTTTCAAAATGACACCTGGAACATACACGTGCAATGCTTTTATGTTTTGAAGTCATGAATTTGAGATATGCCTGATTTTTGAAAGAAAAACAGTATACTTTTAGAAATATACCCCTTTAAGATCATCAGGTATGTCATTCCTTTTAAGTAAATAGTATTTTGATATATGTTGAAACCTTAACTTTTTTAATACTCATCTTTTTTTCATTTTTATACCCGACATGTAACGTGCACTCATAAATTTTGATCTTATTTTTGGTATTAAAAGCATGCATTATATGCCAGATTTTACAGTACTTGATACCTTGTTAGAATAACCTCATATTTAAAATGTTAAATTAAAATTTTCAAAGGGGAACATTTTATATTTATGCAAATACTTTATAAAAAAAAGGAAAACTTTGACACACACAAGTACCCTTATCCCTATCAAAGATTGGCAATCTCAATCTTTTTTGGTGATTGTCAGTGATTAAAAAAAAATACAGTCAGACATCTACATAACCAAATCGTTAAATCCTGGGAAAAAAGTTCATTATATGGAAAATTCGATATACAGAGGTTTATCTTTCAATTTTCTTTATAAACCACAAAAAATACTTTAAATTCATAAACACTATACATTAAAGTAATTATTCATACCTTTTTGTAAATTAATATAGTATTTTTTTATGTATCTTACTTATCAAAAAAAGAAAAACTGCAAGGAAAGTTTCTTGATGTTTTTAACCACTTCCTGGAGAATTAAATTTTTTCGTTGATGCTTAAGCACTTATTTTTTGACATTTTCGAGCTACTAGAAATGAAGCTACCAGTATGGCTAATCAACATTACAAATGAAAGGAGACTAGTTAAAGGACAAGGAGACGAGAAAACTTCACTCAGGGTGAAAGGGAATACTGAAGATGTTTTCAGTGAGCTGGACATTGGGGTTAAAGGTTGCACATCTTGGATAAAATGCCCAGAATTCTATTGCTCTCGAAGAGTTAGGAACTAAACAAAACCAGTTCAAGATTTATGACCACCATAATGCACTTTTAAAACCACTTAATGCAAATTAAAGAATAATAATAAAATCCCATTCAAATCACCATGCATATAAATATTCAATTCAGTATTCATTGAAAACCTGAACTTTAACTCACCTGCAATGTTAGCTAAAACCCATAAAAGTTCAACTTTTAAATAATAGCCTTCACAGTTGAATACTTGTAACACAACAAAATGAAAATTAACATTTTCTGAAAGAAAATGACATACTTTGTCTTCTACTGACATGAATCCCAAACATCGAGTTAAAGGCAATGCAATCTAAAAAGATAAAACAAAATCATAAAAAATATATGAAATTTTTTTTAAAAAATTCAAGTCAACTAAATGTGAAAGAATCTTACTGATATTTCAATTCCATAATTTGAAATGCTGTCACGTAAGCAATTTAAAATGATCTCAGCTTCAGTATTTGAAATGCCACAATTCTGAGAAACTCTTCTAATAAACAAAAAGTATGAAGCATTTTAAAAAATGAAAGGTCAAACAATTAGCATATTTGCCTATACATACATTAGTAACAATTGGCTCCTGAACTATCAACCTTAAGCTGATTGATTATTTATTAATGCCATACTTTAAAACTACTACAGGGCTATTGGGAACAGAACAAAAATTTATCATGGCCTTAAGAATTATATCTGCATTTTATTAAAACTCCAGCAAAAAAAAGAATAAATTATTCTTCACTTATAAATTTAAAAGCGTTTGAAAATTAATTTACATACAGACAGTTTCCTACTGTTGCATTCCTATAACTAAAAAGGTGATTTTCTTTGTATCCATAATTGTATTAGTAATGTATATTAGTATTATTGTATCAATAAATACATCAATTGACATCCTAAGTGATATTAGACAATAATCAGTAGAGAACATTGCTTTTGTTTAAATGGGGGTAGGGGGAACCTTAAAAAATTAAACCTAGTATTAATATCTTGAGCAAAAAAAGAAAAATTTTACCAAATTATACGTTATTTGAATCATATTTATAGATAATATATATAAATTTGTAAAAATGTTATTAATACTTAACAGTAATTTTTTTTTTTTTTTTACTATTACAAAGTTTAGCACAATGAAATGTTATGGGTTTTTATTTTTATTTATAGCAACAAACAACTTACTTGAAATACATATTTTTTAATATTCTTTGATATAAAAATGAATGAATATTTTTACTAACATCTATGTTTCCTCATATGAATTGCATTTTGTATCAACACTTTTTACTCATTCCAGTTCAATAGATTATTTTACTAATGAATGAAATACTGGAGAGAATAATAAAAATAACTTTTTTCCAGTTCCATAACATAAAATGCTGTTCTAATAGCTCATAGAGATTTTTGCATCAAAGGATTAAAAATATTTGAAAAGAAAATTAATAAACTAATTTATGACTTATTACTTAGAAGATTAAAAATAAACTACAAAAATAAAATATGTGAAAGTTATGAAACTTTGAGAAGATATTGAACAAAAGGACTCTGAATGCAAATGACAAATAAAAGACAATACATAATATTATAACTCAATTTAATAAAAATAATAGTTTCTGTAAAGGTAAAATTTAAAAACCATACCCTACAGAATTTTAAGCAACAGATTTTTAAGACAGAACTTGATAGTATTTTCTGTACAACCTTTAGTCAAAATTTAGCATTATAATTATTTTATATTATAAATTTTACAAATGAAATTTTTAAACATTATCAAATCTAGAATAATTGTAGTTATAATGATCAAATTAAAACCATGCCTGCAAAACATTTTACAATTTTTATTTAAACTTTTATTCAAAAATAATTTTTTTTAAACAATGTGGTTATTTAAATTATTTTTCTTGGCTTTTTGTTTTGTGAAGTTAATTTTTCCAACTACATTTGCTTCATTTTAGATAAGTCCGACAAAATCAAAAAAAACAAACATTTGCTGTAAAAATAGTTTCGGCAAAAAAAAAAAAAAAATGCATTTGGAGTACTTAACATTTAAGGCTTTTTGTTTAAAAAAAAATCATAATGCAAAAAAATATTCTGACTTACAAATAATAAATGTTGGATAAAGTGAAGGCTGTACTACTCAGTGTATGCTTGTCAATGTTTTTTTCTTTCAAAAGATTTAATAAATCCTTAAAATTTTCAGGTTCAATAAAAGACCTAAAAGAAAAACAAATGTATAAAAAAAGCAAAGATAAAGCATTAAATAATAAAAGATTTAGTCATTATTAAATACTACAAAAAACGTGTACAATTTATTTGTAAGTACTTCTTTTGATCAGTTTTAAAAACAATTTGCAGAAACCAGTAAGAAATAATTTACTTTATTAAAAGTACTGATTTCAAAAATATAAATTCTCCTAAATTTCAAAAGATTCTCACATAACAAATTTAAGGAATTTTATTTACTTCTTCTTATAAGTCACAAAATTTCAAAAATATAATATTACAACTACTTACTGCTCATTAAAAATCTTTTTTTAATTACATACAGGTGATCAACACTTCAAATTAGTGCATTTTTACTCTAAAGAACTTCTGTTAAGATGAATTTTACTTAATTTTTCAAAGCAGATGAAATCATTACTAATCTTTATATCTTAAGAAATGGCAAAATTTTTCGTTTAACAATGAAACAGTTCTTTATTTTGATGGTACTACATAATAAATATCTGATATCTACATATTTTATTAGGATGATTAAATCTCATATTTTGATTTTAATTATTGAGAACAACTAGTAAAGGAAGTCAATATCTAAATTAGAATTCTTTGACAACACATATATAGGTATATAGCAAAAGGTATATAGTTAAACCTCATAATTGAGGTAAATTATTACATCACAATCTTTAAAATATTGATATTTTATTGAATGAATATTCACATATATGTGCCTGTTTTTCAAAATCTAGTAAATCAGGTTAGATTCACTAAAAAATAAAACATCTTTGCAATCTCATTTTTACAATCCTCATTGAAATAAGACAAAATTGATCACATATGTATTTAAATCTACTAGCTTCAAAGAGAATTCAATTAAATTTTAATTTAATTTTCAAATTACAAATACTTTTTTTCATGTAAGTAATTTGTTATAAAATTAGTTTAATGCAAGGTAAACTGTGTGTTCGTGAATACAAAGAGTGTAACAATATATCAAGCAACATACAAAATTTAAATGTATCATGTTTTCATTAAAAAAAAATTTTTTTTTAATATTTAAATACAATTTACTACATCATCAAGCAAATGAACAAATTTTATTCTGTACCTCAAATCTGGATCCCCATATGCTGTACAGGCCTGCAAGGCATAAACTGTTGATTTAATCACTTCCATTGATGAAGACTTAGAATAAGGAAATAAAATATGGATGAAATTACAACACACACATTTGTAACTTTCAAAATTACAATTTAGATTTCATTATAATTTTTTGAAAACTAATATACATTTTAGTTTGAATGTAAAACAGATGAGCAATATAGCTAAAGACAGAAATATAAGTAAAAGAAAAAATGTATACATTATTCCTCAAACAGATTTAAATTATTCTGAAATTATTTTTGCTTGTCAATTCTCTTTTTTCCTTTCAACACATATTCGTTTCACAATAGTTTGAGTATTCAACATAGCAATTGTTTATTTAACAATAAAAATATATACTCATTAAAAATGTTTAAAACTTATAAATAAATAATTACATTACTTACTTTAACAGCAGAAAACAGTGCAGGAATCAAACCCTGAACTTTTAGAAGAGAAAAGCATTCAGAACAATCATTTGCTAAATTTCCGGCAGCCCAAGCACTTTGGCCCTGCATTTAAAAGGTATATTATTACGTTCTAAATATAGTATATTTTAATTTTACTTCTCTTATATTAAAATTTTGTATTTACTCAAATCTAAGCTGCACAATTTTTCCAGTATCAATATTACTGAAAATCGAGTGCAGCTTAGAATCGAAGGCAAAACATAAGTTGAGTGGGGGAAATTGAGTTCCCACAAGTTTCAAATGTAACCAACCATTCTGGTCACTTGCGTTGATAACTTATTCCATTCCACAGTATATCTCCAATATTCAGTCTATCCTAAACACAAAGATATCGATAATAGTATCAAAATGAGTTCACTATGATGCAAATATGAAAAGGGAGGCAATTTTATAAGTCAAAAAAAAAAAACAGAGCAGAGCAGAGGCCACTGAAAATTTGATACAGATGAAGCAAATATACCTTTGTAAACATTTAACAGTCCTTAATAATTCTTTTACATTATTTCAAAAAAATGTCACAAAACAGATGAATTGGATGGCATGGAAGATGATGCTGTGTGGGAAAATGGTGCTACAGGCACCAATTCCAAAGTTAGCTGTGACAATGGGAGTAACAAACCATTTTCGGAACATGATACTGACAATTAAAGTAGCTATATGTTCATCTATGTATTTGAGTTTTTAATACTGGCAAAATAAATAATTAACTCTTATTATTTTTCATTAACTTTTTTTTTAAATTTCTTAAATATCGGATATTGATGAACCTTTTACACAATTTTTTTATTTTTCCTCAAAAATGTGTAAAGAATTGGGAATGCAGTTAAGAAGCGATGACAATATTTTTCCACAAAAACATTTTGAGAATTCGGGATACAGCTTAGAAGCGATGGCGGTTTAAATTTGAGTAAATATGGTACATTGAAAGACTCATAAATGAATAGATAAGTTAATTTTATGCATACATCACAGACTATTTTCCAAGTAGTTATTGAGAAGCATCTCCTTCCCGTCCATTTCAAATACAGACTTGAAATTTTACCATTAAATAATACTTCAAAATACTTCTCTCGAGGGAGTTTGTAACTCCAACAGAGCACATCCCCAGGTGGCGGATTGGGGAAGGCCTCCATCGGTTAATCCTCTGGGTGATAGGAAGGAAATAAAATATCTCCGGACCAACAAGCAGAAGTCAAACCTTTGAAGGCAATGGCAACCAACTCTTATGACTAGTGCTATTTGATGTGATAGGCCAAGGACATTGACAAGGCAATGATTCATTGTCTTTGGCATTATCTAATTTCTATCATTGTTTCTGCCTTTGTCATACACAACAATAACAATTTAAATAGTTAAATTTATAAATCATGAAGAAATATGAAACATTTTTTTAACAAATTATAAAATAATTTCTCTGTGAAAACACTTGAAAAACTATTTTTATAGAAGAGATGTTATTAAAAAATAATCTTCTCAAACTGAAAAGTTGTATCAGTTCATCTTAATGATAATGATGAAATGTGTATTTACGTAATAAAAGATTCAGTGATAAAATGAACATTATACATACACACACATATTCTTTAAAAATCTAAGATTCAAGTATAAATTACAATAAAAACCCCATTTCAAATATTTTCAAATTTCATGTTCTTAAACATGAAAAATGTATTTTTTTTTAAAGAAAAAAAGTAGCTATTTTTAAAAAGGGTAGAATGTAAATTAAAATTAGAGGACGTTTTACAAACAGAAAGCAAAACTAAGATTTTATGCCTCATCAAAAGTAAACTAGTTTATTTCTTGATATACTCACAACCTTCATATTTACTAGAAAATACTCCATTAAAAAAGATTTATATTCTTAAAAATTAACTGCTTCATGTAAGTCAACATTTTGCAAATGTTTAAACAAAAAAATCAATAAAACTTAATAATATCATCATCAACATCATAAATGACAAAAAATAGCCCAGTTATTAGCCAATGTCTTCCTTTGAAGATTTCTCTATGCCTTCTTATTGATTCTTCCAGTTCTTTTCATTAACTGCGATAAAATCAGATTCTACCAAATCAACCCATCTCAACTGCCGTCTGGTTCCAATCGATCTGAAAAGCAATACCTTTTTTATTGTGATGTCATTATGCATTTGAGTCACATGGGCCATCCAGTAGCTTCCAATTCTCATGTACATACCCCCTTTTCCAGATGAAGCCATACAGGAATTTTCTTCATTGGATTTCCCGACAATAAGTTTTTACAGGATAGAGATTCAGACCTCTGTCAAACCCCCAACCTGGAGGACCAGTCTCCTGATAAAATCTGTAAGTGCAGAGTGCCCAGCTATACTCCCGAATGCTGGGTCATTAGTTGCCCCTTATTCCATCTTAGTTGCATGAGCGACATTGAGACTTCTTTCACACCCAGACAAATTGATATGCATAATACACTCTTTTAATGGAAATCAAAAAGTACAGTTATTTTATTTAGTATTAGGTTACAAAATGGAAAAACAATTATATAAATGTTTAGAATTACTTGATTATGCTATTACTGATTTCTTTCCTTTTTCGGGTCATAAAAATTATTACATAGATGAGAAAAACAGGACATTCAATAAATATATATCATTGATAAATGTATTAAACATTACTATTAATTCTACATATCCATTTACTTCTAAAACTTAGAATAACATCAGAAAAAGATCACTTGCAGTTGAAACCTCTTCAATGCTAAGATTTAATTTAACTGCAAGATTCCCAATGTTTATTTTTAAATAAAAATTTAATTTTCACTTTAAGTAAAAGAAACAAAAAAAATTTTTTATAACTAATAACCTTCCTCTTGATATGGTACAAATTTCAAATTAGAATCCCTCACAGTGAGAAAGGCTGCTTATTTGATAAGACATTCATATTTTATTTTCAAACTTTTTTCTATCTTGATAACAAAATGATACTTAGAAAATATTTTTGAATGCTCCAAGTTTAGACAAAATGTTTTTTGTGAAGATCTTTAAGTAATAATTTATAACAAAAGCACACCTTATATTTAGCATGACAAAACCTTTTTTTAGAGTAATAATATTAAAAATAAGCATTTTCAATATTAATTAAATAAAATTAAAAATATTGTTCAAAGTTCATTTGATTTTTTTTTCTTTTTTTAAATTATGATGCTATGCATTATTACTTGTAAATAGTGGCTTCCACTACCAATAAAAGATATCAAATAGGGACCAGCTCCTTTGATTATACGTTTTGCTGCCTTATGAGAACCACAAGCAAGATTTGTTAAACAAGCAGCAGCTTCCAGTTGCATAGCTGCATCATTGCCAATTAGAATGCGTATCAAAGCATTGAAAGCGCCATCTATCCTGAAAAATAAAATATATAGCAATAACAGAAAAACTATAACACAAGAAGAGAGGTAACAATTCCATTAACAATTAAAACAGTTCTTTAATTGGTTTATTAATGCTGCACCAGAAGCAACATAAAAATAGTTACAGATTTTGTAAGTTTGAACCAGTCAAGTCAAGAACTTAACACCCAGGTAACCATTCTTGACACACAATCAAATCAACATGACTTTGAGTACCAACTGATTTAAAGGCATCAGCCCCTAGTACACAATGATTTCTAAAAGCTGCCTTCACCTTTTATAAGAATCATTTGAAATTGGAACACATTTTCAGACAGATATATGTTTCAATATTCACGCAAATGCTTGATGTTGTAACGCATCTATTTATTGCACAATGTTCTTAAAATTTAGAAATATTCCAAAAATAAACAATTTTTCAATTTAAAATGAAGATATATATTTAATGTTGTAGTAGAGAAGATGAAATATTGTGGGTATACCCAAAAAATGTGCTGGTTTAAGCAGAAATAAATTATGTAATAACATCTATTTATATGTGAAGTTTGAACTACAAAATTAATAATGGGATAGTTTTTGATCTGAAAAAAAATTCTGATAAAGTCTTATTATTTAACCTTAATTGAAGATAATTTTAAAAAATAGCTTGACATTTTCATGGAGGAACCCATTATTCTATCAACAAAACCAAACTTAAAAATTAAAACTGGTAGGTATACCTGATGAAAAAGAATCTTCTTTAAAAAATCTTTCAACATTCAATTCACTAAAAATCAATTAACTTATGTAACTCACTGGGATGAATTTGTAACTCATTCAATGATATCAATTCATCTCAGGGTTAAATAAGGTTCATTTATTATACATAGACACAATTGATGGATGTATAAATAATAAAGGCAAAAATAACTTTGGGGAAAGATTCCCGCATGATGGTCACACCAGTGTACTCGCAGTCTTAATGACTCAACTCTCGGTTTCCCCACCAGGGGGAAACCGTGTAAGTACTCTATTCTGGTGGCGCCATCTAGCAGTTATAACAAAAATAAAAAAATTAATAAAACCATTGGTTACACTTTAATAAAAAATTCATATTTATAAATGACTTTAAATTTAACTATCACTAATTAAATATCAATTTTAATATAAAATATGTTAAAGATTATTAACCCCATGTGAAATTAATAACATATGCATCATTTAAAACAAGTACTTAATTATTATATTGTCAATCAATTTTGCAAAATAAAAAAATTTCACCAAATGTTTCTGCTTCACTTCGGCAACAAATAAACTGAAGATTTAGAAAAATTAAACACTGTATTTTAAAAAAAAAACATATGCAAAGACACTTGAACTAAACAAAAGACCTAATAACAGCTACATTATTCAGGCAGCTAAAATACTATAACTGCATTCAAAATTACAATAAATGAATTTTCTTTATATACAGCAGGGGTGTCAAACTTGCGACCCACAATGGACATTTTTACGGTCTAGCCAATACATCAGCACACAATAATAAATAATAAAATATCAAACCGATGCAGAATAAAAATATGATAGGTAGAACTGGCTAAATGTTTTTTTAATTATATTCCTTTTTTTTTTTTTGGTGTTATTAAACAAAGTGCATACATTTATTCTGAATATATCACAATTACGTAAATATGGTATCTAAGCATAAATGATATCTGAAATATATCAGAAATAAGGCTACTGATTTTTTAATAAATGAAAAATGTTGAAATAATTTAAAAACATGCAAACAAAATGCTTTAAGCAAAGTTGATTAAATGTTCAACTGCTAAATAATTAACAGCAATTTGTTGTTGAATGAAAAACTGAAAATATAGATTATTAATAAGATGTCCTGTTAAATAATTAACAGTATTTAGCTGTAAAAACAGTTGATTTGAGTACATTTTATATAGTCAGTGGGAATATGGGTCAATAATATAGGTCTCAGTTCTTCACCTCTAGTATGGATTGGTGCACATAACAGAAAACATAGTTTGTTCTCGGAAAATGAGACACATAGGTCATATAGGAGTATTGCTCAATTTAATATTACGCTTATTCATTTGTACAGTTGCTCCAAGAACAGTTGGCTATCTTGCTCCAAGATTCTCAAACAGTTCTCGGATTTGATAGAAGTATGTCAGTTTTTAAAAGCTAAAAACCAAGACAGAAGCTTGTTTTCCGATACAATATGGTTGCAAGATTTATCTTTCATGCCAAACACTTAACCAATTTTAATTTATCTTTGTTAAGAAAAGATCAGATCATTAAAAACATGTTTGATATAATGAAAGCATTCAAATGTAAGTGAGTTCATTGGGAAAAGCAACATGAACAAATCAAGTTTAGATAATACTGCATCATATCAAAAATACCCTGAAAAAATTTCAAATCTTAGAAATGAATTTGAAACAAGACTTCAGAATTTTAATTCCTTGGGAGACAAATTTTGTTTGTTTTCTTTGATATTCTCAATAAATATAGACTCTGTACGCGGTCATATGTAAATAGAGGTGGTTGAGATGCAGTGCAACTTAAATTTGAAAGCAAAATTCATTGAAGTGGATGTGCCTGAATTTTACAGATATTTACCAGCCAGGTTTGAAAATACTAGAAAATTCACTTATGAAATTATTAACACATTTGGAAGTACTTATTGGTGTGAACAGTTATTTTCAGTTTTGAAAGGAAATAAGTCTCCTGTTAGAAATAGTATTAATGACACTCACTTTGGGTCAGTTTCGAAACTAATTACTGCGAACAAAATTTCTCCCAAAATAGGAAAGATAGGAGAAGAGAAGAGATGTCAATGTCAGGATGTAAACATTAAATTGTTCTTATAATTTTCATATGTTTTTTATAATGTATATTTGAAATAAACCTATGTTTCTATAAATATTGTTTTTTTTTTTTTTTTACTACTTACTTAAAGTTAAATTTCTTTTGTTTTGCCCAAGTTAGTCTTTGAGTTTGACACCCCTGATATACAGTGTGGTATTACAACAAATGAGTCTTTTTCTTATGTACACAATGTTGAATAAATTTGCACATGTACAAATTAACATGCTATTTGCAGCTCTGCAATATTTATTTTTTTTGTCATGCTGCAAAATTCCATTATCTTGCAGGTACTTACATGTTAGACTGTATTTTTGGAAATACTCAACTATATTTTGTTTCATAGAGAACAAATTCCAAATTATTATTTTTTTCCGCAGTAAGATAAGAGAAAAATAACAGCAACAATTATAAAAAAAAGAGTGTTCTTATTTTCAAGCAAATGCAGAAACTATATATATAAAAGAGGTTGTTACTTTCAAGAATGCATGAAAAAGATTTGAGTTTCAACATGTGTAGAAATGATTTTCTACTATTGGCTGCACATTGCAACAATCTGTGAAGTTTTTGATTTGACAAAATTGATAAATGGTATAATACACAAGTACCAAAAAACTTTAATTCTAGGAATCTACAAACAACATAAAAAAAAAACATGATACAACATTAAAAAATGTACAAAATTAATATCCCATGAGTAAATAGTCTATAATATTCAAAACATTATTTTCAAATTCCCAGAATTCAACTTGAAGAAAAATAATAAAATAAAATCTCTATTAACAAAGCAGATAGATTTTAGATTTGCAAAATAAAATAGTAAATGTTTAAGGAATGAAATTGAAGCAAATATGTCTAATTTAAAAATGTGTATAAAATTTTTTTTAAATTATAACAAAATAAAACTGATACAAGGTTTTTAAGAGATGTTTTTTCACAAATTATTAAAAACAAGATATTACATGTATAAAAAAAAGTTTTTAAAAATAAGTAAAAGTATAAGTTAAACTTTTTGAAACAAAATAAGAAAAACATACTTGAAAAATGTTTCTGTCTGGACTGGAGTACAACAATTATTTTTAACTCCTTTTAATACTTCAATGGATGACTTTTTCTGTTTCAATTGTAAAACTAATTCCTTAAACTGAAAAAAAAAAATCTCTAATCAATCTCAGAAATATCTAATTTACACAAAATATTCATAACAATTCAAAATATATATATACTGATTTTAAACAAACAATTTTAACCATGTAACAAATATTACCTTGAATTTTTTTAATTATTATTCCCAAATTTTTACCCATTACAAGATGTTGGGGGTGACATTTATGTTTTACAATTTATTCATTCTTTTAAAATATGAATAATATTTACTTGTTCAGTACTAATGTTGCCAGCAAGTGCTTCTACTTCAAAAAGTTTCAATCGCCTTTGCTTGAACAGTGATTCTCGATCTTTCTTTCTGAAAGCTACAAAAAAGATCACATAATAAATACATATTATCACATATATACTTAACTTGTTCAGAAAATATTACTTCTATATAATTCATGTAAATATTTTGGAAGAGTTAGCAACTATTTTATTACTTTATTGGAGAAACACCACTTTCATTGTATTTCATTTAAATACAAGAGAGTGATTCTCAACAAAAATTTCCTACAATAAAATGGTTAGTGTCAACACCAGAATATTGTTTAACCATGCTAAATTGTTTTTTGATTTTTTTGTCATTTTGTTTTCAACACCTCCTTTCTCTTAAAAGGTAAAACTATATGGTATGGATTAATTTTATTTGTATAAATATAGCAATTTTTTAAGCTGCAAAAAATTCTTCCCGAATACTGATAAATTCTGGAGCTCTAAAATTAAAATCAATTTCAATAAGACACTGGTGCCTTCATTCATGTCAAAATTTGAATATCCTTTTCCCATTTCTTTGAAACTACGTCTACAGTTGCATGTTAGCCAAGTACTTCAAAAATGTTTATTCTACTATTTGGTGGGCAAAATGATAACTATTAGTTTAACAATGGGAAGAAGACAGATTCAGATTTTAAAACTCATTGAAAGAAAATGTCAATGGGAACAAAATTCTTTTAAATAATTTAAAGCAAAATAAAAGAAATTTGAGTACTTAAGTATTACTGCAACAATCGCCAATTTTCAAGATAACTCGCCAAGTTAGCAATCCTGGTTTGCTAGGTGTCATACACATTGAATAGGCAACCAGGTGCTTTGTTTCATATAATGTTGCCAATAGATTGCAATAATATGTAAGTACCGAAATTTACAATAAAATAAAAAAATTATTCAAAAAGCCAATTATAAGTGGTAATTTTGCTAAATATAAAAACATTGAAAAATAAAATATTTATTGTAAATGTTAAAATTAGAATTAGAAAGAACATACCTGCCAACTTTTAAAAATGACAATGAATAAAATAATGCCTAAACAACATTTCAAAGAAACTTTTTAAATAATGTCTGAGCATTTCAAGCAAACTCTACAAATAATGCATAAACATTTTAAAATTCATAAAACAATGCATGATAAACAAATATTCTCAAAATAATGTGAAGAACATTTCACTACAAAGACATTTTGATAAGAAAATGACTCAGAATAAATTGTACTTTTGTGTAGACTTGATTTTTAAAACCTGACACATTATAAATAAACTTAAAAGTAAGTGTATATAATTACATACAAGAAAATAAGGACTTTAAAATAAAGATACTTTAAAAAAATATAGTAAAATATCTCAATATTCTAAATGTATTTAATAAAAAGAGCAACATATACTTATAACCCCTTTGAAATTTTGAGACTTAAATTCCCATCTTTTAGTTTTCAGCTGCTGGTAAGATTATGGAAATTCATATCATTTGCAGAGATGCCAACTATTACAGAGTGTATTGACCTTTTTTTGTAAACTATAATTTGAAACATTGTTTCAAAAAAATACAATATGGGATTTATATGGTAATATTCGGATAATAATGTTCCCAATATATATAAAAGTTTTACTATTTTCTTTTTTTTCTTTTAATAAGCAAAAACTCAGTTTTTCCCTTGTAGCAGAATTGCATGATCCACCATAAACGAAATTAAATGTTCAAAGGGTATCCAAAACTTTTTTAATTTATCCATAATGCATTGACTAACATTCTCTCCACTAGGATTCCCAGTCAAATATTGAACTGCAAAACGGGCACTTTGAACTGATCATTTGGCAGGAACAATGAGAACACAATGGATTATAATTTGTAGTTTGAATCATCACTGCCATCAGATGCTACTGCAGAAGAGCCTTTTGGAAAACCTTCCTGCATGATAATTTATGATGTAATTATCTGCATATTATTTAATTTTATGATCAGACTGCAATGCAAACATCAAAATTTTTTCTAAGGAGATCTTTCATCACATTCTGAATTTCTTTACATATTGCGAAACATTTAATCTTTATAATATAACATATTTAATGTTTCCAAAAGTAATTGTGTTTTCTATATTATTAAAAAGATTTTTAAAAAATACCATTAAGTTCTTCACGATTTTCTGCTCGAAGTCGCTGAATAGGGTCATCTATTGCTACTTCCTGCATTTTTTATTCCAATTTAATAAATTAATAATATATATTAATTAAGCATAAAACAATCAAGTCAGCAAATTAAACTTGGCGCGTTTTCAGACTACGCATTTTCAAATACTCATAACAAAATTAACATCCAAAGAAAGTAAATCAGATTAAATTGAATAAATGGTGTGGGTGTTTTTTTTGTGTTTTTTTTTTTTGGATCTAAAGTTGCAAAAAAATGTGCTCTGTATTTTATATTTCGGAAGTTTTTCCATGAAATTAACAGAAATAGAATGTGCAGGGCACTACAGAGAGAGAATTTATGAAATCGCTCCTGCAACTAGCAGCTTGTCTCTCATTGGTGCGCGTAGAATTATGGAGTTTTCAGGATTGTTAGATTTGGCGCATTAGTACATTTTTATGCCTTATATATAAAAACATTCTCCAAAATAAAAAAAAATTAACGAAAATTTAAATTTTTTTGTTTAAAATTTAAGTTAGATGAAATATTTGCAAAATTAAAAAATTAAGCAATGGAGGTAATTTTGGATGATTGAGGTAAATTATAAGTAATAAAATAATACAAGATAACCGATAAATTACAAATAATAAAATAACACAAGTTTTATTAAGTATATACTTTTTTATAGATGCAAGCAACATTGTTTTACAAAGGCTTTACGCAAAATATGCATTAAACTATCATTAATCTCTAAATAAAATGACCAACATAATTTCTATTATGTTATTTTAAAAAATGTTCCGTTATTTACGTAATTCACTCTTTCAAAATTTAATCTAATTCCTCAAATGTTATGTTCTTTAAAAAGTTAAGTACATTACTTCATTTTTAATGAAACAAATTTTTAATTTTTAAGTAAGAGCTAATGTTTGATCTATTTAGATTATTCAAATAAAATTACAGAAAACGAAAACTTATTTCTACTTAAAATTTTATTTAAATGAAAAAACTGAAGCTTTTTAAAAGAACGATTATCACATTTTTTACATTATTATTTTTTCTCCTTCTATAACTTTCTTTGAATCGAATTATACATATATCGCCAATCTTTATATAAGCAGCTTTTGATGTGTTATCATTTGCTCTTGATACTTCTTGAACAGCCATTTTTTTTTTCAATGCATGTCAAACTTGATGCGGGTATATTTCATCATCTATATCATGGGTGTCCAACCTGTGGTACGCGTGCCACATTGTGGCACGCGGGGGTAGTAACTGTGGCACGCGAAGACTTATTGAAAAATTACAAAAAAATTATGAAAATATTACTGAATTAATTGAATTACCATAAAAAATTGTCATGAAGAGAATATGTAAAAAACAGAAATTTAATCGCGAAATTTTAAGTGCGCTAAGCAAGATTTTTCTTTTTTTCAGTTTTGTGCCAAAAATCAGAACTGCTCCAAAACTTTCAATTCTACAGTATTGTAACGTTCTCAGAAAAGTGTCGAGTATCGGGAGACTAAAAACAAATAAATTCTCTCTCTCTCGGACGGTCGAATCTGCCCAAAACGTCACCCTCTCTCGGGGGCGGTTAATTTTTAACATCTCAGATTTCCATTCGAATTTCAGCTTCCCTGTGCAGAGCTGAAGTTTTGTGTTTATAGCTATTGTCTGTCAGCGTGATGTCAGATAAAAAGGTTTTCCAGGAGATGTTGGCTATTTACGATTTCTGTAATGTCAAGAAGTAATTCTGCGATATATAAGGAGAGCAGTTGCTGATACGGTAGAAGTAATTCTATCTGCACAAAGTAGCCGCTTTATAAAACAGAGGGAGTGTGAACTTGCATCCATGACTAATCAGAATGCTGGATTCGGAGCCCAGAAAATTTGTAGCGTAACATTGGCAAATTGTTTCTAGCTTTCAGACTCAGTTGATTTTAAACTCTGTTTAGAAAGACGTTAAGCTTTTCACCTTTTCTAAAATTGTTCTTAGATTTTAGCGTTGAGCGTAGTTGTTTAAAGTTTTTTTTTATTTTCAATATGTTTATGAGTAAACCTTCGACATCGAAAAGCAATTTTGAAGAGGATATTGCAGCACGTGATTTTAAAATTGTCTGGGAAGAACAATACTTGTTTACACATCAAAATGCTTCCAAGGCTGTTTGTTTGGTACGTGGAACTTGTATAGAAGTTCCAAAAAAATTTAACTTGGACGCCATTTCAAACAACTGCATAGTGATTTCAGCAGCAAATATCCTTCCTGTTGGATCAAATTTGCGAACGGAATTCATCAATTAAAAAAAAAGAAATCTTTCGCCGGCCAACAATCTTTGTTCCAGAAGAGAAATAGGCTTCTTGTGAACTTTCTTTGTTGTAGCCCGCAAGAAAAAACCATATTCAGACGGAGAGGAGATAATAAAATGTAGCCATTTAATTTTCGCCCAAAATGTCGGTGATCTTAATGTCAAAAATATGGATGATAAAATAGCTTTGTCTAGAAATACCGTCATGCGTTGTATAGATGACATGGGCCAGGATGTTGGAACGCAAATTGTCTCTGGACTTAAAAATTGCAAATATTTTTCATTAACTGTGGATGAAAGCTGTGATATCACAGACAATGCGCAGTTAAGCGTCTTTGAGCGTTACACGAAAAATAATTTTGATGCTTTGGAAGAACTTCTTGATTTGCGCCAACTAGTTTAAACTACAGGTGAAGACATTTTTAAGGAACTTAAATATGTAATTGAAGTTCACAAAGTAGAATGGACAAAATTAGACAGTGTTTGCACAGATGGAGCGCCTTGCATGGTTGGAAGAATAAAAGGTTTTGTTGCATTGCTTGAAAATTATTTCGGTAGAAAAGTTTTCAAGTATCATTCTAATATTCATCAAGAATCTCTTTGTGCCAAGGACTTAAACTTGTCTTCCGTTGTTGACCTCGAGGTGCGCTGTATCAACAAAATACGAGCTCGTGCTCTGAATCTATGAAGATTTCGTACGCTTTTTCCCGAAGAAACGGAAGAAAATGGCGAGTTAAACCTTAATTGTAGTGTGCGCTGGCTTAGGCTGGCACTTGCGAGGTTTAGGAGTTTGAGGGAATGTGTTTTAGAATATCTGGAAGAAAACGATGAACTTCCTAGTGAATGCTCGCTCCTCAAGAGTGAAAATTGGCTGTGGGATTTAGTTTTTCTTACCGAGATAATGGAACATTTAAACAATTTAAATTTAAGATTATAAGGAAAAAATTGTATTTTTCCTACCCTAGTTGGTAGTATATCTTCTTTTGTGAACAAACTTCTGCTTTTTATCTGGATTTTGGAGAGAAAAAATTAACTCATTTCCCATTCATGCAGGAATTATTTGCCAAAGTTAGTAATGTTCCGAACTATGATAGATTTAAAAATTTAATATCTATTTTACAGGATTCATTCAGTGCCAGGTTTGAGAATTTTAAAGGTGATAAAAAAATACTGAACTTTTCACTAATCCTTTTTCGATTTCTCTTCAAGACATTAATTTTTATCCACTTCAGGTACAAATTGAAATTACTGACCTACAGCACCATATTATTCTTTAAAGGAAATATAAGGAAATTATTTTAACCGCAAATAATCCGAATTACATCGAATTTTGGAAATTTGCGCCACCAAGTAATTTTCCAAATTTACATGATTTAACTGTCAGATATTGTTGTAGGTTTGGATCAAAATATGTTTGTGAAGAAATGTTTCCTCTAATGAACGTAATTAAATCAAAATATCGCTCAAAATTAACTGATATGCACCTAAAACACCTAATTTTGTTAGCATCTTCACGAACTAATCCAAATATAGATGATTTAGTAAAAAAACTACAGATTCAAAAGCCACATAAAGAGACTGCTTAGTAATCATTTAAAATGAAATGTTTCAAGTTGCTTATTTTGTACCTTAGCTAACTGACTGATCCTGTAAAAATTTATCAACAATAAAATATAAATTTCTACTTTTATTTTATTTGTTTTACCATTTTCTTTTTACATTTTCACTGTATAGAACTTGCATTTAAAAGCATGTTTTTGATGTAAATAACCCATAATAAGCCAAAAGTATAATTTTTTCCCTTTTGTCTATTTTGTTTAGTTTCGTGGAAAAGTTGAAAGGGGCACGCGTAATTTTTTTTTATCAGATTGTGCCACGCTTTCCCAAAAGGTTGGCCACCCCTGATCTATATATATAAAGGAGAAAAGCGACTCACTCACTGACTGACTGACTAATCACGATATCTCCGGAACTATTCAACCTACAGATTTGAAATTTGGTAGACATGTTCCTTTCATAGAGTAGAGATCAGCTAAGAACGGATTTTGCGAAATTCGAATCGTAAGGGGCGTTAAGGGGTGTTATAAATAGTTGTTTCCATTTTTAAACTACTCGACGTACAATCTTGAAATTAGGTAAACAGATTCCTTTCATAGAGTAGAGATTCCCTACAAAATGAGTTCGGTGAAAATTGACCCCCAAGTGGCGTTGCGGAGGCTTAGGGGCCGTTATAGATAATTATTTCCAATTTTAAGCTATAAGATGCAAAGTCTTTATAAATGATAAATACATTCCTTTCATAGAGTAGATATCAGCTACAAGATGGGTTTTGGGAAAATAGCCCCCCAAGTGGCGTTGTGGGGGATTAAGGGGCGTGATAGATAAATATTTTCGTTTTTAAACTACTTGACCTACCAGCTTGAAAATTGGTAGGCATGTTTCTTTCAATGAGTAAATATCCGTTACGAAATGGGTTGTGGGAAAATTGACCCCCAAGGGGTGTTGCGGGGAGGGGCATCAGGGGGAGATATAAATAGTTATTCCGATTTTTAAACGATAAGACGTACAGTCTTGAAATTTGGTAAGTGGGGGGGGATTCCTCTTATAAGGTAGATATAAGCTACAATGGGTTTCGTGAAAATCGAAACCTAAGTGGCGTTGCGGGGCTTAAGGGGCGTTATAGATAATTATTTTCATCTTATACTATTAAAATTCGAAGGTAAACAAACGTATCTATCTATCTATGTATGTGCGTCTATCTTCTCACGAACAGCACCACGCAGAAAGTCGCGGAAGGTACCAAAAGATCGGGAATTTTCCGGGGAAGCCGTATTGCCTATTTATATTCCGATATTGTAATTAGTTAAAAAGATATTAATTAAAAACCTTAAAACGCCTAATTGTTTTACCCCTGCCGGTTGTTTACTTGGCGGAACTTCCCTTCCGTTTCGGCCGAGCGGTAATCTTACGTTTTCCACCATATTAAAATTGTCATCTCATTTTCGGTGTCGAAATTAGACAAAAAATAATTACAGAATCGGAAAGATCATTTATTTCGCCAAGACACGGTATAATATTTTGTAAAATAACGATATTTTCTATTTTTTTCGAATTTTTTAAAATAGTGTTAAAACTGATGCGTTTTTATGAAAATTATTTCTAAATCGTTGGGTATGAATTACTTTTCGTGTTATTAAATCGATATTCTACACTAATTAACTTCAAGCCTTTCTCTTTTAGATCCATTCATTTAAAAAATAAAATTCTGAAAACCTTTTTTTTAATGAATTTTAAAAAGTAGTCTTAATTTTTACTTCACATTGAATAACTTCGTCATTTATGAAGATAATCTCACAAAACCTTTTTTCCGTGTGTACAGTAATATTATCCGTAACATCTACGAAGATTGAAAAAATTGCTTCAAAATTACGGATTTTAAAAAAAAAAATTGTGATTTTCGTTAACTTATGTTTTTTGAGAAATAAATTAAAAAGTAGTAATTTGTACATTTTTTATTTTAAAGTACGTTATTTTTGCAAATAGTTGGTGATGTTTGAGAGCATTAACGTAAAAATTATGCCCTTAAAATGAAGGTAATGATTTTTAAAATAATTTAAAATACGCGATTTTACATTTAGCCAAACATTGGTTAACTGCTCTTGTGGCGGAGTGTTCAGAGCTCCTGCTACACTCAAGACTATAACTGCAGCTTTGCCGTGCGTGGTCAATACGAAGGAGGGTGTACGCCTCGCAGAAACCCGCCGGTCGCTCTTTTCATACTTGTCTTAAATTTTTTCTCCTACTGGACATTGCGTCGCCACACATTACTTTTCGTGTTATTAAATCGATATTCTACACTAATTAACTTCAAGCCTTTCTCTTTTAGATCCATTCATTTAAAAAATAAAATTCCCAAAACTTTTTTTTTAAAGAATTTTTAAAAAGTAGTCTCAATTTTTACTTCACATTCAATAACTTCTTCAATGATTGAATTCCCTTGCTGCATCCCCACTGATCTGAAATTTACTTCATTTTCAGTGCTGCCATTATGTAAGCAAATGGTATGTCACAATTAATTGCTAATTGAGCAATTTTAATCAATTTTATTAGAAAATAATTGATAAGTTAGTTTTTTATAATATACTTTTTTTCGCAGATACGTGTTTAAATAATTTAATTAACACAGAGTGAAATGAAAAACTATAAAATTAAAATTAAAAAAATTAAATGTTTTTATCAAATAGTATTCTTTTTTTTTAATGTTTTTTTCAGTGAATGTTAGCATATAACTAGGTTTTCCCCCAAAAGTGGATTTTTAACACTTACATATGTTTAATCAAACACCCAAACGTTTCAAGAATTATCTGTAGAATTTTTTTATTAGTATTTATTGATAATGGATTTAAATTAATATATTTTTTTAAAATCAAAGGAATGTTTCTATTATTTTATTATTAAATTAATTATTTGTTAATAAAAAGTATATCGCCTATTATTTAGGATAAAAATACGTTCTAGAGAGACATTTTTAAGCTAACTGTAAGTAACGATTGATTGATTAATGAAAACCTGAAAATTATTTTATTATTTTAGATTCCTAAAAACTATCTATTATAAAATAAATGATTTTTTTTTAAATCAAGCATCAGAATAGTTTTATCAGTTTTTATGAACATTATTTCTAAACCGTTGCGTATGAATTTATTTTCGTGTTATTAAATCGATATTCTACACTAAGTAACTTCAAGCCTTTCTCTTTTAGATCCATTCATTTAAAAAATAAAATAACCAAAACTTTTTTTCAGCGATTTTTTAAATATTAGAC
Source organism: Trichonephila clavata (assembly GCA_019973975.1). Taxonomy (NCBI): domain Eukaryota; kingdom Metazoa; phylum Arthropoda; class Arachnida; order Araneae; family Nephilidae; genus Trichonephila; species Trichonephila clavata. The sequence continues at coordinate 298,834 of BMAO01015182.1, read as the reverse complement.
CAAATTTTTACTCAACATTGAATAACTTCGTTATTTATTAAAATTATCGCACGAAACATTTTTTTCGTGTGTAAAAAAATATCATCTGTAATCTGTACGAAGATTGAAAAAATTGCTTAAAAATTACGGATTTTAAATTTTTTTTTGTGATTTTCGTAAAGTACCGTTTTTGCAATCATGAAAAGTTTAAAAAAACACTGGGAAGATTTTTTGAGTTTTTTGCGCATGCGCGGTAGAATTAGTGAAGTTCAATGTTACGTTTCAGTTTTTGAACGAATTATAATAAAACACTCAAAATACTTAAATTAATCATTTAATAATTTTTTCATTGAAAAAGGATAATTGCATGAAACTTTTTTCCCGCGTGTCGAACATTTCAAAAAATCCTCTGAATTTTCCTTCAAGATTCAAAGTAGTAGTGAAATTTTGCAATTTGAAAATTTTAAACTTTTCTGTCTTTTTTCAACATACAATTATTTTTAAGAAATCTACGTTTTCATTTCGGGGGGCTAAAAAATTGCAACGAAAGAATTCAAAAGTGAGTGAGTGATTTTTAAAGTCGCACTGTTCACCTACTCGAGGGTTTTTGGCGACGGACATTGAATTTTCAACCATGGTCAAGGGACGAGGACGACACCTGAGCCTTTCACCCTTCTCTCCTAATAACCACACCAACACAAGGACAAATTTCGAAAAAGGGAGTTTTAATGACATAGTTAAAGAAATTACTGACAACGCGCGCATACACACACATAAGTGCTATCGACATGAGGGAAAAAGGAAATTCCCCTGGGGATTATATATATATAAGTTATTCACTCGGTAAAAGCCCGTGCAACGCCGGGCCTGGGGAGAGGAAAGAAACAAAGAAGCCAAAGTAATTTCGAAAAATATTATTGGATGTGCTGATTTTGTGAAGAGAAGGGAAAATCTTAAGCGAGAAAGCCATGATACGCACTCAAGGGGCATGCACTCACATCGTACCCGTTGCACCCACATAAAAGTGAAGGCATCAGAAAGAAAGAAGGAAATTAACATGGGGATAAGTTATACCCTCGGTAAAAGCCCGTGCAACGCCGGGCCATGAAAGATAGTTTTTAAACTACTGGTCGTGTAATCTTGAAATATGATAATCAAAAGCCTTTCATGGATTAAAGATCCATATTTTGTGAAAATCGACCCCTAGATGGCGTTTCGGGGACTCAAGGGGCGTTATAGATAAAAAAAATTCCATTTTTAATTTATTAGTCGCACAGTCTTTAAATTTGGTAAGCAGATTCCTTTCATAGAGTACAGTTCCCCTACAAAATGGGTTTTGTAAAAACAGATCCCCAAGTGCGTTGCGGGGGCTCAAGGGGCGTTAAAGATAATTATTCCCATTTTTAAACTGTTAGAGGTACAGTTTTGAAATTTGGTAAGCAGATTCCTTTCGTAGAGTAGGAATTTGAAGGAACTCTTGGGGGAACAAGAGGTTACTGGGACGTATTGACAAAAAAAATCCTTTTTCCGAACTACAAGGACTATAATGATGGAATTTAGTTTACATTTTTCTTTTGTTGAATTGAAATCCGCTAAGAAGGGTTATTTTGGAAAACGACTCTCAACGGGATTACGCGGGGATTGTAAAAATTTCGTTTTTTTTCCTGTTAGATTTAGATTTGAAATTTGGCTTGCATGTTCATTTTCCAGCGTAGAGATCCTTCGAAAATTGGTTTTGCTGGAATCCACTTAGTTATAGGGTTACGAAAGCGCAAACATCATTCTATACTTCAATCTTAGAGAATTTTAGAAAATACAAATTAGATAAGTTCTGCCCTTTCTTTTTTTATCAATAGACGACAAGTATATTTTTTAATACAACCGAATTCTTAATGCTAGGACTATCAACAATTTATATATATATATATATTTATAAAATATCATGAAATACCCAGCGAAGCGGGTGGGTAACGGCTAGTATATATATAATTTGCTTATTACAATCATAAAATCTACTACTTTCTTGAATAATTTTAATTACACTTTTTAGACTTATTTCAAGCTCATAATGCTTCAATAAATGTCTGGTAGTTAGAAATGTTATTTTTACGTGCTGTTTGATGTGGAGGACAATACCAAAGATCGTATCTCTCATTCTCCTAACTACCACACCATAACACATTCATAATAAGAAGGCATCAGTCAATTTCATACATACAATTGGCTGGAATATTATAATCCTTTGCTTTCTAATTCTTAAAATTTCTTTATACAAATAATGCAGGTTTGCGAATGTAGCATTTAATGCTTTTTTTTAATACGATTATTTTTTTCTATTGAAATTCCGGAATTATTTCGGAAAATTTTATAAACATTGAAAAAAATTACCACGTAAAATACAGGTTCTTGTATTATATGCTTTTGTGGCGGTGGTATCTATATAAGCCAGTAACAGCCTCCGGACTGAAATGATTGTTTTAGTCTAGTGGTATGGTACGTGCTTACGAATCAGAAGGTACACAGTTCTATCCTCCTTCATTGGTGACTTTGACGTTGAACAAAAAATGCGCAACCTTCGTGGTGTCATCTACCAGCAACAAGAGCAACCAAAAGCCGTCAGATCCAAATGACGCAATAGCTCACGCACTCGCCATAGAAACTATATCCTTTGTTCGCCTATCCACCGACTCACTGATAGGGGAGTGTGTGGCGGGTTTACCTATATAAGCCAGTAACAACTGAAATGAACATTTTGGTCCAGTGGTATGGTACGTACTTACGAATCAGAAAGTAGCGAGAGAGAGTTGTATCGTCCTCTCTTTCTTAAATTTCATTACTAAAATCAATGCTATTGTCCTTTTCTTTAATTATTTAAAGTTATTTCTTTCAGTTTAATAATTTATAATTTGGAAGTAATTACATTTTTAAACACGTATTGCTTGTTGCAAAAGTTGCATAAAAACTTAAATTTGCAATAATTTCCAGCTATCAAATTAAAATTTCCAAAATTAATACATTATTGAACTTTTTATCTAGAAAAAGTTGTGCTCTTCATAATAAGGAAAGTTTGCTATATACTAAGCAAGGAAATTTTTTTAGCCCATCTTAATTTAATTTTACTTGAGACTGAACTCATCGCAATTTGTTCTTATGTACTATTATGGAACATATTTAAAAGTATTGTTTTCTCTTTTCAACTTATAAATATTCAACTATCAAACTCCTTTAACCAGACTAAATATTATTGCTTCCACGAAAGAAATAAAATAAGTTTCAATTGTAATTTTAGTTTTATAAATGTGTCGATTTGTATTTCACTCTCCCAAATTTTTCCGCTGGGTCAGAAGGGTGGCCATAGTCACGAACTCATGTTCTGGTTGTCGAGTCAGCGGTTCGCGTCTTGGTGCGACTGAAGACCAGTCATGTGGAAGTACTGATGCACATTAAATTTGTTGAGGTCTGGACTTTTCCTGTTGGCAGGGGGGGGGAGTTCGGAAAGGAGGTGCCAGTTCAGGTGTCGTCCTCGCCACTTGTTTTAACGTTATTGATTTATCCGTGAATGGTCCCTGATCAACGCGCGTAACATCATGACTATGACGTAAGGATTAAAGTGATGTCATGTGCGCAGGTCACGGATTGGTTCGTGATTACATCACCAAATGATGTCAGATTTAGAATTATAATTATATGTATCTCTCTCCTTAAACTATACGCTTTTTTGTGTGTCTCTGTGTAGTGCTTTCAATAAAAAAAAATTCCAATAAACGACGCAAAGATTTTTGCAGATCCTGAGTTTGAGATTTAATCGTTGTCCCCGTTTGAGCATTTTCAAAAAAACACATTCCGAGTGAAACGCGTTTTGAAGTATGACATTTTGCTTAAAGTAAGGGCATCTGCTTTTACTAAAACACTTGTAGTTATTGTTCTAGTGAACGGAAAGTAATAAAATTGGTGTTTTTATAAAGCTAATAAGATGGCTTATAAATTGATATCATAAGAAAATCTGTACATTTTTGGCAAAATTTACAATTTTAGGGTAGTCGGATACCTTAAAGCACAAAGGCGCTGAGACGAGTACTAAAGACTGCATTTATCTTAAGCGAAATTAAGATAAAAAGTAAGCTTAAGAAAGATTTAGAGAAGATTTCGTTTCTATAAGTGCAATTGAAAGATAAATATTTGAAATTAGAAACTGCCCAGGAAGCACTATCTGAAGCTTTGATACAGCTAGAATAGGGATCGGCATTAAGTCGATCGTGATCAAACAATGGGCCACAGAGACATTTAAGGGTGACTGTCTTTACTAAGACTTAAGACACACGTACTAAAAGAAACATATTTATGGAACACCGACGGCAAATAGACTGGTGGATAATTGGCTTTTCACAATCGATGCGACTGTGTTTACTTAAGCAAATGATTCAATAAAAGTGTAGATGACACATGTACCTTCATTGGAAGTGCACGATGATGGTTAAGGCCATCGTAGTTTAATGTTGAAGAATAGGAACCCATTTCGAAATATTTTTTCAGATATAAAAATATCAAACATTGATATTATATTCACTATCCTGTAGAGATTCCTTCTATATCCTGTAGAGAATCCTTCTCTATCCTGTAGAGAATCCTTCTCTATCCTGTAGATCCTATCACTATCCTACCTTCATTGGAAGGGCACGATGATGCTTAAGGCTATCGTAGTTTAATGTTGACGAATAGGAACACATTTTGAAATATTTTTCCAGATATAAAAGTATCAAACAATCATATTATATTCACTATCCTGTAGAGAATCCTTCACTATCCTGTAGAGAATCCTTCTCTATCCTGTAGAGAATTCTTCACTATCATGTAAAGAATTCTTCATTATCCTGTAGATCCTATCACTATCCTACCTTCATTGGAAGGGCACGATGATTAAGGCTATCGTAGTTTAATGTTGACGAATAGGAACCCATTTTGAAATATTTTTCCAGATATAAAAGTATCAAACATTCATATTATATTCATTATCCTGCAGAGAATCCTTCACTATCCTGTAGAGAATCCTTCTCTATCCTTTAGAGAATTCTTCACAATCCTGTAAAGAATTCTTCACTATCCTGTAGATCGTATCACTATCCTACCTTCATTGGAAGGGCACGATGATGCTTAAGGCTATCGTAGTTTAATATTGAAGAATAGGAACCCATTTCGAAATATTTTTTCAGATATAAAAGTAACAAACATTAATATTATATTCACTATCCTGTATAGAATCCTTCTCTATCCTGTAGATAATCACTTATTTTATCATACTACTCATTTTTCTCCGAGTTGATACATTTTTCTTTTATAAAATGTGTTTCGCATTTTTTCTCCTACACCGTAATGCTAAATGAGCTATCCTTTTACATGTTAAAAAAACTAATTATTTGTGAAATATTTTGAAATTTTAAAAACACTACATTAAAAGCAAATGCATGAGTTACAAAATCACAAATTTTTATAAAAATTGAGGCATTTTTTTCTGTCCGAAAATGTGCTCCGCGTTAAGTTCACACTTTCAAACATACGGCAAAAACAGTCTTCTACCACTGAAGGAAAAAAGCGACCACTGCAATGCCAGCCGTATAAGTGAATTTTTCCCCACACACCGACTGAAGGGAACAATAAATGTCGATGATATAGCTTTTCCCGCTATAGTACGGGATTTGTTCTTGAAACATCATCCCACACCCCGTGTTTTCACAGGATTGGGTTCTTATGTTGATGTTATGTTCCGTGATGTGGTGTGGGATTCAGCGGCAAACAAATTGAGTGCATTCGTCAGTTTCACATTCATCTCTTCACGTGAATTCTCTGCTCACTGCATTGAATATGTCCGCGCACCACAGTCTAGCAGTAGCTCATAGTTATTTAAGCATACAGTTTGACAATTTTGTGTTACTTCTGCTTTTTAGTTAACGTGGTAATCTGAAATATTTTAAAAGACGTGTACTATGTCGAAAACAAGTGTTAAGAAAAGAAAACATATAATTTTAATGCAAATGGCCAGACCTGCGCCACTGGGTGGACCACAACACTTAAAAACATTAGAAGTAGCCCGTATTGTAGAAAAGTCCCTCCCCCCATCCATGAGCTAGAAGATAAGGGAAGATAATTCGAGACTGATTTCACTGATGCAGAAGGCTACCGCAAAAAATATTTAGAATAAAACTCTCTCATCAATAAGAGGTTAGATGAGACCATTATTTCAGAAGTGTAAGGCACACTAAGAAAGTTCAAGCCACCAAAACTCGAACTGAGAAAATTCGAAGAAGACCCGAAGGAATTCCTTTCGTTTTGGAGCCAATTCCAAAACGTTCAAGGTGACCGGGACATCCCAGATGATCTTGTGGCTTCAGCTGAACCGAAATAAAAAAAATGAGAAACTGGATCTTAGTTTTCCGGCTACTACAGCTAATTATCCTAAAGCAGTAGCCCAAATCTTTGAGGGGTGGTAGAGCTCACATTAAAACAAACAATTTTTTTAATTGGAATATATGGATAAAAATGTCACGTCGAGGCACAAATAGAAAAAGTAACTTTTATTAGCAGCATACTTAACGAGCGATTCCGTACTGAAAATGTTTAAACAGTTTTAGAAACTGCATTCACCAACAGTCCAACAGTAAAACTCTCCAAACGATTGGTTGCAGTGGCGCACACAAGGGGAGGGGAGAGCCCCAACCCCACATAGCCCTTGATTTTTTTCCGATTGATTATATTCCTGTGTATATAGAACGTAAAATTTAATTATTTGTTATTAATAATTAATTTTATTAAATAATGTTAGTTATTTAGTCAATAAGTTATTTTTTACTGTTTTTTATTCCCGAAAATTGACAAAATCAAAGGAATAGGTTGGACGGAGTATTTGAGTATGATACGAGAATGGTAGACTTTCAACCCTGAACCTCCCTCCCCCTTGAAAAATTCCTTTGTGTTACCCTGGTTGGTTGGCTGACATATAGTCGATATGCTACAGTCCTTTTCTCGGGTGTTTCGTTCACACGGTCCAAGAAGACTTGTTGCAGGAGTGTTTGTCGTACAGGCCTCGATCTATCTCTTCAATCAGTGCTGAAGGTAAATGAACCATTTTCACACAGCTGTCGATGTAATCGCTGAAACATTTTGTGTTTCGACATGAGTCTATTTGGAAAGTTATCCTGATAAAGCCGTAACGCTCTGCTCTAGCGTTACCATTAGAACCCCCGTACATTAGATGCACATGTTTGCCTTTTCGCTATTAGTAAAATCACCCATAACAACCGAATTCACAAGCGCAAAGGCCGATCTTGGTGGTGCAGCAGATCACTGACGCAGTGCTTTGTTGCCTTCAACTTTTGTCAATATTGTCAGTCAATCACACCACAAAGGTCTACAAACACACATAATGGTTGGTGCATGCAATTTCTAAAACTGTTTTAACATTTTCTCTACGAAATCACTCATTTAGTATGCTTTTAGTGAAAGCTTTATGCTTCCGTTAATGTGTTATTTTTTTATAGTGCCTCAATGCGGCACTTTCCTCCATATAAGCCATTTCAAAAATTGTGTGTCTTAGAGAACTCTTAACTTTAATTCAATGGCGCAACAGCCCATGAGGGCCTAATGTGCCCAACTCAGTATACTTGGGCACTGAGGGCATTAGTGTCAGTTTGACGCAAAACCCCCATTGTTAAGTTCCCAAGCATGCTTGGTACACATTTATCGACCCACTGAAGGGCTGAGTCAACCTTGTCCATCCCTGGGTTTGAATATCGGACCTGTGGTGTGGAATCGCGAAGCACTAATCACTCAGCCACAAGGTTTAGAAAACTCTACCACCCCTCAAAGTTTGTCCCATCATTTTAGAATCACCCTACATAAAAATTCCAATTTAGTTGTTGTTGTTTTTTACTAATTATATTATTAATTTATCACATTCTTTTGATATCATTAGTGTTACAAACAGAGATAATAAATTAATTTTATAAATAACTGCAACAAATAATTTAATGTGGCATTTAAAATGTGAAGGCTAAGACCTAGCATTATAGGCCGCGGAAAAAATAATTGAAAACAGCGATAACCGCACAGCCTACTACGACTGTAACTTCCTCCTGGATTCGAGGAGGCTGCTGTATATAAAAAAGAAACTTATTTTTATCCAATGCTATTAAAGCAGGTGGTCGTCATCCATCCTGGCATGGCAGCAGAGCGGCAGGCCTGGTCAGCAACCAGCCAAGTTAGTGGATTTATACTCCCAAAAAGTCGGGTACAGGGGATAGGAAAAAGGCGGGTGTGGCGTCGTGGACTTGGTAGCGTATTGTGACGACAGGCTAATCATTAAAAAATACTTTTATTTGTGATCAGAAATTGGTTTATTTCACTTTTTAACATTTAGAAGATCACTATGAAGAGAACAGGGGTTCGTTCTATTCAACCAGTTCTATTTAGTCAGCTAGTTGCATGGGTGTCCACTCCTCGTGTCTTCTTTATTCGTCCGTCGGATACTGCCTCAGGAGTGAATCTCGGCGTTCATCTCGGGAGTCTATCTCGGCGTTTCTTTATTCGTCCGTCGGATACTGTCTCAGGAGTCTATCGTGGTGAGTCCTCTCGGGTTCTGTCTCATGAGTCTAACGTAGGAGTCGATCGGGAGCTTTCTTCATGGTTTCATCGATTCCGTCTAGGAGATCTATCGTGGGAGTCGATCGGGAGCCATCCTCTTTTTCTTGGGTGAACCCTTTTAAACTCTAGGGGCGGATCCATTCCACGCCCCTCATCAACCCCCATTGGCAGGCCTCAAGGTTTTGCACCCGGCACCTCGGTCTTGCCAGTCCACCATTCGTGCAGAGATAACAGAAGTCCCGGTCCCTCTCAAAGGTCGCCGGTGACAAGGGCTTGGCTGACATCTGGTACTTGAACCATCTGGCCGCCTTTTCCTCTTTTGATGCCACCCACCGCCGTCTGCCGAGGCGCCAGCCTTTCAAGACTGACAATCACTGCCTAAGAAGGAAAAATAATGCAGTGATGCCCAGCCCATAGTGTTTTCCAGTCACACCGGCGCCGACATTCCAGCTGTCCGACAAAGCTCAATGACGCCAAAGCCACGTGCTCCCCAGCTGCGGAGTTTATCATGAATAGGGGCAATTTCTCCTTTTTGACTACGTCACACGGGCAACAGCCTCAATGCTGTTCAGATACCTCGGACCCACAGTGGCCAGGGTTGGGTTTTCCAAGGCTCAAAGAAGAAACTAGGCATTTGATTTGGAATTGAATATAAATTAAACTAAGTAATATGCAAACACATGAAATATATGTTCTTTGAAATTATTTTTAATCTATCTATTATATATATATATATATAATGTTGGAAAATATTCTCTTATATTCATACTATTATTGTCTGTTTTGATTTAATAATTTATCTATGTTTATCTCTATATAAAACTAGTTTATAGAGATTGTGATGGATCTAAACGGTTTCCACTAACCTCCTCAATATTTCTTTAAAGTTTTATTTATTTCAACCTATCTCCACCGGGAGCCAAAGCGTGATTTATGCAAATGAGATATATTATATAAGTTCGGGTTTAGCGAGTTAACAAAAAAAAATAAAGTGAAGAGTTAGAAAGGTGAAGTCAAATGAATTGAAGCATCGGTAGATCAACACGCAGTGGTTGATAGTATTAGTTAGCAGTTACGGGACGAACTACGCCAGAGAGCAGTAGATTGAAATTGGAAAAGATTCCGTATTACCGAGTGGAGATCCTTATCTATTATCCTATCCAGCCTGTAAGGAATTCACCACCACGACGGAACAGCCGACGTTAAAAGGATAAGGTTAGTGATTTAGAATATTGTGAATACGTGTACGTGTTTTAGCTGTAATTGTACGTGTTGGATCTTTCGTGGATTCAGTCGCGATTCCGTAGTTTCGCTAGTAGTAACTCCTTCTCATACTCCACTGTGTTTTATTTCTCTTAAATTAGAATCGTGTGATTATAGCCTTCTGTGATTAATAAGCATCAATAAATATAGTGATTTGCAACTATGTCTCTTGATTTCTCTAATCCGCCTACACGTCCAGAAACATTTAACGGTAGACGGGGAGATGATAATCTGAGGGGAGGGTATAATTCACGACAAGTTGATGTAATAAATTTATTTATTTATCTCACATAGAATATAAATAAAAATGCAATATTCCTTTTCATTATTATGATTACAAATTGGAAATAAGGGGTAATTTTCAGTTCAATCAACTACTTCAAGCTCAAAGATTAAAAGCGGTATTACACGTACATTTTTCGTGCAATTTTTTTGGTCCAACTTTTCGCCGAATCTAAGGGGGAAGGGTTACCGTAAACAAAACGACATACTCTGACGTCAGCCACGCTCTTTCTCCACATTGAAGCATTACTCTCTGATTTTTCTGCTTCGAAAACGACCATCCAATATTATTTCTTTTATTTCGCTCGTGCTTTTGTTTATGGGGGTAAACAGAAATGGAGCATCATTCTGTTTAAAATATTATACACCTTTAAAATATTGTACACCATTAAAATATTATACGCCATATCTGATGCGTTTGATGCGAAGCTACCACCGTTACCACCATTTTGTTTATGACGTAGGGCGCTGAAGAACCCCATTGGCTGGAATTTAAACCAACTTTCATTTAGAGCAACTTTCTCATCTCACTGGCAAAAAGTTGTTCGAAAGCCATTGCTATGGCAACGGAGTAAAAATTGCACGAATTGGACCAAAAATTGCACCAGTGTACGTGTGATAAGGCCTTATCACAACATTAAACCATAAATGCATATCTGAAAAATAGAGTGCATTTGTATTACTTGCGATCGAATCAAGCACAACTACGAACAGAATACATGCAAGGTTTTATAGACTCAGGGGCGTAGCTTACGACCCCGCAACCTCCGCATTGCAGGGAGGCAGGGACTTTAGGGGCCCAAAGCTTGACTGACGCTAAGTACGTATTTGAACTTGAGGTCTAAAACCTGAGTTTGCTGGGGGGCCTAATATTCACCAGTACGCCACTGGATAGACTATTTACAAAATTACATATAAAATCACAACTATATATATATAATTATACATATTTTCCCCCTGCTTATAATCATTGAAAAAAATAGAACTACATAATACATTTTTATAGTTTGAACAATAAGTGAGAACAGTTGTATAATTTGCACATTGGGATTGGTCCACCGTTAGGCAGACAGGGGGTATCCCCTTCTTCCTCCTTAGCTCTAATTTTTCTTAATATTTATTTTATTTGCTGATATTTAATCGTTTGGTATTATAAGTTTTGTTGCAAAAGTTGGCATCTTCTTTTTGTAATGGATCTCGATGTGAGAATTCGGACTGTTAAAATTCGATTTGATATGTTTTTTGACACTTAATGGAAAAACCTATTGCTTCAATTATATTTGCGAGCAGAAAAAAAAATTAATGTTCTTACGTGTGAATATGTGTTTTTGTTTGTTACGTCCTAGACTAAATAAAAAAGTTTATTCTCTTTCGAATTGATTATTTGCACCATATTTCGAACACTGAACCACAGCAACAAAAGTGAGCAATCGATCAAGGTAAAGGTGTGGGTTTCCTGGTTAGCATTGTTCGAGTCCCGATTCCGACCATAATCGTACTTTATATAGAAAAAATACAGAGCTAAAGTTATTTTCGTCATTTGATTGAGAATCAAGAAGTGTGTCGCCAGTAGCCCATTATGTTGCGCTAGTGCAGTGTCAAACTCACGACGCACAACGAACATTATTGTGGCCTGGCCAGTACATTGGTACACAATAATATATAATAAATTATCAAAATTTCTCTCGAAATAGGAAAGATAATAAAAAAGAAGAAATGTCAAGTATCAGGATGTAAACATTAAATTTTTCGTCTTTTTTTATTTATGTTTATTATACGGTATTCTTCAAAATAAACGAATGCGTGAGTAGCCTAGTGGTTAGAGCTTCGGACTCCAGACCGGAAAACCTGGGTTCGATGTCTGCTGCCACCAAATACATACGGAGTACGTGCTCGTTAAATCATGGGGTCCGAAAGTCTTGTGGGCGGTGTCGCAGTAGAAACCTTTTGCGACCGCCCGGAGAATATTTCTCTCCTCTTCAGTTCCATGTCTAAATTGAGGAGCTGGAGGTAGGTAGTGTCGCCATCTATCGTATGGAAGTCCAAAATGTGTCTCAAACTTTTGCAACTTTCATTCATTCGCTTCAGGAAGAACACGACAAAACAACAACATTCGAAATAAACTTGCGTTTCTCTGAATATCAATTTTTTTTGCAACCCAGTTAAAGTAAAACTTTGTTTATTTGGCCCAAGTTAGCCTTTGAGGTTGACAACCCTGCGCTAGTGCAATGTTATTGCGAAAGGAAAATTCTAAACTTGAATGCGTTACATGCTTTCTAATAATTTTATTCTACAAAAAAGAAAAGAAAAATAACATATATTACGGCAACTAATCCTAAAAACTTTATTTGGAAACAATATTCCAACATATTTTTTCACCTCTTATTCGTAAAAGAATAAGAGGTGAAATACCTCCTCATACGCATGAGGAGTGATTAAGAATCTGCGAGAGACTGGACTACGGACTATGCATTTACTACGGCACATAACAAGAAGGAAGTGGTTGCTATGACAACCTGAGGACGAAGATCCGGAAATATTAAGCTCTGAAGTTTCAAGATCCGGAACTCTATCGATTTTTGGCCATAATTGCGAAGTAATTCCAAGAAAGGATTTCAGAAAAATTTCACGAAGGTACTAGAATAGAAAGAGCACATTTTTACAGGAACCATATAAGAGTAAATAATAGATAAGAGTGCTTTAAGTTTTTTAAGCAAGCGCTTTAATGAATTTTTCGTAAGTTGATGCAATAAAATAAAATGTAAGAAAGCCATGTACAATTAAATATAAAAAAAACATATATAAATGAATAATAAATATATACAAAAAATTTTTTTTCCAGAAATTGCAATAAAATATTTTTAAAATATATGAAAATAAAAATGTCTGACTTATAGAATTAAAAAAAAAAAGAAAAAGAAATGGGCTAATCTGTTGCAGAAAATATTTACACATATTGTATGGATAGCTACCACCTCAAATGTCGTCCTCGTCACTTGACCATAGTTTAAAATTCCGAGGTCCGTTGCCAAAGGCCCTCGTGTCGCTGAAAAGTGCGACGTTTATTTTCATTTACTTGAAAAGTTTCTGTGTGCGCCACTGCAAATGTTAGTTACTGATTGCCAGATTTATTTAAAAATAATTCTAGTAATTTGGAAATTTATTAGACTAAAATAGCCTATATTATTTTCAATATTGTTTCAATTAATTATTTTGAGATTAATTTTCTGGTATGTATTTATTTCTATTTGATAATCTTGAGGAAGCTCATTTCTTAAAAATTATATTAGAACCTTTATGTTTGGTTTATTGAGTAATTCTTCAGATATTTTTATCCATATTAAACTAAAACGATTGGATAAACTTAAACCTCGAATGTAAACAATGGCAAAAACTTAATTCAATATTTTACTTACTTAGTATGAAAGAAATACATAAAGTTTTAATTCAGACTTTTAATATTCTATTTATTAGTAAGGTAAGCATAACTATTTATTTATTTTTTTATGGATTCCCGTAATAATGTGGTTACAATAAACTGTTGATTAAAACAAAAAATAAATTTTCATTCATATAGTATTCAAAATTTTTTAATTCAAAATATTGTGTTTAGTGAAAAATATAAAATTTATATAAAAAACATGATTTTTTTAAAACTTTTTTTTGTTTGAAATCGTCTTTTAAAAATAATTTTACAAATAATTAAAAAATAATAATAATTGACTTGCTTTTTTTGAAAATACATTAACAATGCTTTATTTGATGTTTTATTCTTAAAGACGGACACATTTTGTTAGCTCGACTGAATTCGCATTTATGGAGAGAAAAAAAAATGCTTGGCATCCTTTTCTAAATAATATACAGTACGCTGAGAGAATAGCTTGTTGTATTGTACCTTGCGGAATGACAACCCCTTCTTGTTTTCTCCTCTCTTTCATGAGAGTCTGTCTATCTTTAACGATTAATATCACACATTTGTAAATAAATACACAGTTCTATGTTGCCAGATATTTAGGTTTACGTTTATTTTTCAATATAATAATCTAATATATTTTTAGCTCAGTTATTCTATAATAGAATTTAAGTTAATTACCATGTGTTATTTAGGACATATTTACAATAGAAATTTTAAATTAATCTCCCTAATTAGAAGAAATTGTCTTCTCTCTTCCAGCCTCTGATTACATTTATGGGCTTTAAATTTTAATTTCCAAAGGGAACTTTAAATTACTTATAAAACAGCAGAAATATTTAACAAAATACTCGTGTACGTACAAAATTTTATAATATCTTAGATATTTTGAGTTAGGGATAATTTTTATTTACAACCCCTTATCCTTTAGAATGAATTTTGATTATTTTGATTCAAACTGCTAGTTATTTAAAAAATTGTAAGCTTTTCAAATGATTTTATTTAAGCATTAATAAAATAAGTAGTTTGTTTTAAAATATTTAAATAATTTATAATCAAAATTTTGTATTGCCCTCTTTTGAGTTGTCACGGAAGCTTCTAAGTTGTAACATAATTTTTTTTTATTTATTCTCTGTATTTATACCTAGCGTATGTTTCATTTGCTACTCGCTAAGTAATTGCGGACGAATATAACGCTGTGATTTATTTTGGTTGCGGTTGCGATTGCTGGAATAAAAAATACGAAATGGATAAGGATGTACCACAACGTAAGAATTTTTAGTTCGGTTTCATTATTTTGAATTGTTTTCCTCCTCATAGTAACTTTAGCTGTTCAAAGATTTTCTATTTTGGGTCTCTTACTATCGGAAACCTTCAGTAGAAAATAGCATGACCACTACTAACATCAATATGGATCAAGATAAAGATATTAAGGTAAAGAGTGAGATCTGTGATGATTCCGAAGATGAAAGCGAAAATCTTGAAGAAAGTCCGTGTGGAAGATGGTTGAAGAGAAGAGAAGAAGTTCAGCAGAGAGATATTCCTGGTGTAGATGCTGCTTATCTGGCTATGGACACTGAAGAAGGGGTTGAAGTAGTGTGGAACGAAGTCAAATTCTCCGAGAGAAAGAATTTCAAATATCAGGAAGGGAAAATCAGGGGTGTTTTTGATAGTCTTACTCAGCTTGACCATCCTAATATTGTTAAATTGCATAAGTACTGGATTGATATGGATTCAAAGAAGCCAAGGGTTATTTTTATCACTGAATATATGTCAAGTGGATCTCTAAAGCAATTTTTGAAGAAAACTAAGCATAATGTTATTAAGCTTCCATTGCCATCTTGGAAACGGTGGTGTTCACAGATTCTTTCAGCTTTAAATTATTTGCACTCGTGTTCACCACCTATTATTCATGGCAATTTGACTTGTGATACAATTTTCATTCAACATAATGGATTGATCAAAATAGGATCTGTAGCTCCTGATGCCATACACCATCATGTGAAGACATACCGGAAAGACTTGAAAAATATACACTTTATAGCTCCAGAGTATGGTATTAAGACGCTTCCACTTCTTAGTGCTGCAGTAGATGTATATGCTTTGGGTATGTGTGCTTTGGAAATGGCTGCATTGGAAATTCCTATCAATGGTGACAGTGGGAATCAAGTTACTGATGAAGTAGTGAACAAAACCATTGAATCTCTGGAAAATCCATTACAGAAGGATTTCATCAGAAAATGCCTTTGCAAAAATCCAGCTGATCGTCCCAGTGTCCGTGAGCTTCTGTTTCATCCCATCATTTTTGAAGTTCACTCTCTGAAGCTCTTGGCTGCACATTCTGTTGTAAGATTTGCTTCATATCAATCAGATCAACTTACTGATGAAGCACTTCGTAGCAGATTCAAGCCTCAAGAGGATATAGTGGCCTTTGTGCCACTAAAGGGACGCAAGACAGGTCCACAGATCAGTCGAACGGATTCCCAAAACGTTGAACTGGAGAAATTGTTGGATGATGTTCGTACAGGCATTTACCCATTGACGGCTTATGCGGCTACCCATACACCTATAATCCAGCGGAGGACGGCATCTCCTGAGATGACTGATTCTGCAAAGTCAACATCACCTGAAGCTCAGGAGGTGGAAACTCGTCGAATTGTGAATATCATGTGTAATATTAAGCCTCAGGAACAAGGTCAGAACTTCGTAATGACCATTCTATTGAGAATGGATGATAAGATGAACAGACAGCTGTCTTGTGAGGTAACCCAGCAGGACACATCATGTGGCTTATCAGAAGAACTGGTATTTCATGGTTTCATCAACCGGGAAGACCAGGAGATGGTGTCTAACCTAATAGGTGACACTTTGAGTCGCAGGCATATTCCTGATATGCCTCATCCTGCTTTGGGTGACAGTTATGTAGAAGTTAAGCAAGAATTTTAATTTGCTGAGCTGATTTATAACCTAGATATTTGTTTCTTTAATGTTAAATGACAAATATGTGTATATATTTTAATTTGATTGGAGTTATCCTGAAATTTTTTAGAAGTGTCCTGAGATTATTAAAAATCAAACTTCTTTGTTCCTCCACCTCTTTTATTGGAATTTATTTCTCTGTTTTCTGCTAGGGACAGTAAAATAAAACAATTAGTATATTAAAATTTTTCTTTTAACTGTTTAAATAATGTTTTTAAAAGGTTATTCTATAAATTTTTTTATTGATTTATGTATGTTGTATTTTATTTCATATGAGATGTATTGATGTTTTGTATAGTCCTGTTAAATATATCAAAATTCTTAATAGATAAAATGGTGTTTGTTATGTTGCCTGAGATTTGATTTCTGTTGTCATTGATGTTCTTTTAAGATTTGAAACTGAGCTGAAATGTTGTGAATATTTTCTAGTCTGAAAATATAATAGCATGTCTTGTTTAATGTGATTCTCTTTCATGTGAAGTTACAGAATCTCTAGTCTCTTCATTCTGGGTGTTACAGTATTATTTAAAAAGAAATATTTTTTGTGATGTTGAGTGGTTTTTTTGTGGGTGTGCAGATAATAAGAAAGTATCTTTCAACTAGGAACTATTACACATGCAGAATTATGTTTCATGTATAATATACACTGTATTATTTCATTAGATTATCCAAAAATATTTTGATATAATATAACTTAAAGATTATTAATTTTAGTATATGATCACAATGAATAATTTAAAATGGATGCAAAAAATTAATTGAAAGTTACTAATTTGATAACAGACTGCTATTTGTTTGGAGCCCCTTGGTTGCTTGTATTGACCTAATTTGGCAAAAATTTTCAGCACTTAGGTAGAAAAATCCATTGTAATTCTATATCAAATTAATATTTTGTTTAAGTAAACTTGTGGATTGTTAAGCTTTTGTGATTTGTATTGCTTGTTGCAGCATTTGGTATAAGAATTTGATTTGTATATTTCTTGTTTTATAGTGTAAGTGTTAAACACTTATCAGCAAAAAAAATTTTATTGAAAAATAGATTGATATTTAGGTGCATCATTTTTGTATTGGGGGGGGGGCTACTTAACTTGAATATGCAATTAATGAAATTCGAATTACACCATGAAAAAATAAGTATGTGTTCATGCTTTAAATATATACCTTAAAATTTCTCATTTTTAAAATTTTTTTTAAAAAATTATAATTAAGAAGTAATAGTTTTAAACAAAATTTAGCAGTTCATAAAAATGCAATTTCAAAGAGCTCAAGCAGAGTTTTTGTTTCATATTTTGTATTTATAATTTTGAATAATGATTTACATCACATTTTGTTTCTAATTTTTAGATGTTTCTTTTTAAGATAAACCCAACAGTTTTACTTTATGCAGAATGTAATTTATTACTTATGCAAAATCACATGCATATATACTCACAAATCTAATTTTGTGTTGGAAAAACTGTAGAACGATACTGCTATGCCTTTTAAGTTTATCAGCACAAAATGTAACAATATATAACCAAAGGCCCCAACTTCAGTACCACAAAAAGATATTTTCTTGTGATTAGATATGTATATTTAAAGGGATTTTTTTTTCTTTTCTGTGTGTGAAAATTAAATGGTGACATTTCAGGACATTTTTAAAGGAACTATAGAATTAAGGATAATTTCATTTCCATACTTATATTTGAAAATGTATGCATGTTTTTATTATCTATGTTATGTTAAATTCTTTTTTTTGTTTTCATTGAGATTATTAAATATCATTTACATTTAACAGTTCAGCACTTCTAAAAAAATGATGAAACATATTTTTTTTATGTAGAGATGTAAAAGAAAAGAGAGAAAATTAGTATTATTTTTTTTGTTAAAAATATATATAACTTTTTATTGTCGTAGAAAATAATAATTGTTAAAATTTCAGAAAATGGTTTTAGTCATATACTCTAAATTTTCCTTTAAATGCTCTTTTGTGCCTATTTTAATTCCAAGTTTTGTGAAGTAAATAAATATATGCATGCATTATTTAATTGTTCAAAATATATTTCATTTGGTATTCATTAGAATATCTTTGTAAATTTAGAAAACTTTATCAGGAAATATTTTAAGATGCTGGAAATATATTACTTATTTTTCATGACAGTTTAAGAACTTTGAACTGCAATTGTTTTCAATCATTGTAGGCAGTTAATGTTGAATCTTTTGTGTAATTTCATTTGGCTTAGTTTACAAAAAAATTCTAAATAAATAAAAGCACTGTAAAAAAGTATTAGTTTATTATTAAAATATTTAATTTATACTATGTTAAATCCTCAAAAATGTTTACCCTTATCATTTTAAGTAATGCATTTTAAAATTTATTTTATAAATTCATTGATCAATTATTGAATAAAAATTTAGGGATGTTAAGATAAAACTGGTTAAAGATGAACATAATTAAATATTCCAACAAATGATTTATTAATATTTTAAAATGTCTTGTTCTCACACAAACAATTCTTGTATGAAAATATTCTTGTTTCTTCTTTATTTGCTTTGTCATGTTAATTATGCATGCATTTCTCCTTAAATTTCATTTGAATATTGTTTTATTCAGTTTTTATTCATTATCAATCTCTACATAAAAAAAAATTAATTTAATCTTGTTTTATATATGTATATATAGTTATAAATATTTTTATATAACTCTTTGATCATTTGCAAGAATATTAGCTTAAGTCCCACAGTCCCTAAGACATCTTAAGTGTTTTTTCACTAGAAAAATTACTTTTTATTTTTGGACTAAAATATGTTATCATCTTATGTTTAAAGTTTGTTCTTGTTTTAAAAGTATGGGTATCTCTTTTATTTATTTTTTGTGAAATGGAGTCTGTGAATTTTCATGACAAAAGATATTGAAATTTAGAATAGTTTTATGAATATCTGTGAAGTATTAATTTACCATGACTTAACTTAAATAGAAATGCTTATAAATTGAATCTCAATGTAATATTTTGTGAAATGTATTAGTTGAAGATCTGAAATAAAATGTTTTAAAAGGAAATGGTGTCATTATTTGTTATATTCATGCATAATTTTCAGTCAGGATCGAGCAGAATTATTCATAGATATAATGGGTTTTTTTAACTGATTTCTTGCATGTAAATTTTAAAGTACAGTTAATTGTAATATAACATTCTTTAATTTTCTAAAAATTCTGTGACATGTGTAAATTTTTATTGTGGAATGGTACTTTTTTCAATTATCTGCACTTCCTAAATTCATTATTTAGTAGCCTGACGTTTCTGATATACATTAGAGTATGCATATGCCAATAAAACCTATTCAGGTATATTCTTAAGTATTTAAAATTTACTTTTATTCATCTGTCATTCTGCTAATCATGTTACTTTAAATTTGTCGGAGATTGTTGTTGATCTTGCTGAAACTCTGAGGTTGACTAATTGATAAGAAATAAAGGTACTTGCATATTATTGCAACCATGGCCAATGTTCAAGATAACTTGGGAACCCCAATTTCACATGTGTTGTATGTGCTTTGTGTCATTTGTCACCTGTAGGTTGTAATAATTTGTAAGTACCAAAATAAAGTATTGGATTTTTTCCCCCCAGAAAAATAGAGATATGCCAACAATAGAAAATGCAAAACTTTATTAAGTTATACTTAATAAAAAAACAACTGGATTTCTTATAAATACTATGTTATAAACTGCAAGATGTTAGATTATAGTTTGGTAGCCGGTTTGAAGGCTTCTGTGTCCTTAATACCAGTGATCCCTAACCCCTGGGCTGTGGATCAAATGATACCGGGCCATCCTTTGAACATTAAATGGTTTCCATTTTATTTACTGTAGTATATTTCTCTTGAGTTTGTGCAATTTTCACTTTATATTAATTTTTTCAGGCATGTTTGAATACAATTAAACTAAAATTTATTCAAAACAATCTAAAATACAAACAATCAATAGGCTACAGTAAAATTATCAAAGGTTGACAGGTCTGCAGTGATAAAAAGGCTTAGGAGCTCTGCTTTGTTCAATAATTGCTTTGTGTATTAGTAAATAACTGCCTAATTTATTAGTAGGTAGTAAAATAGGCATAATTAAAAACCTTTGACGAGGAATTGAGATCACTTTGCACCATTGACCTGATTGCCTCCATTTTATTGTAAAATAAAGTTTCTTTTGTGAATTGGGCAATTTTTTGTGTGTGTGGATATAATACCTTTTTGCAGAAAGTATCTTTCAAGTAAGCTAAAATAAGCACACAGTTACATTCTATATATTATAAAAATGTAATATAATTTTTTAACAGAGTAAAGTAATGTGTGACATGAGATAAATTTAAAATTCCAATTTAATTTAATATAATTTTGTTCTATGCATTTGATTCATTCCTAATTACTCTAAATTATTCCTCAGCAAATTATTAAGAATATACTTGTTATTGATTGTTTTTAAAAATATGGAATTAAACTCATAAATTAATTTAGGCTTCACATTTACAAATACATAAGCTGCATTTTTGTTTTATTTACTAATATTTATAATAAGTATTGCATTTTTTTTTTACTGTAAGAATGAATATAAAACTGTGATTTGGTTTTTATTTTTAGTTCTATTACTCACTAAAGAAATAACTAGGATATTAGCTCATTTATGTATCTCATATTTTCCTTTTCAAATTTAAATATGAGAGAATTTAGTGAATTATCATTTAAAAAAATACTTGCAGAAATTATACTTAATGCATTACTAATTCAAGTTTTAGAAACATTTTACTCAATTTTAATAGTTTAAATAATATATATGTAATATAAAAGTATTTAATATTGTGGCTCTTAATAAAAATTTACTGAAAGTATTAAATTCATAATATTTCATTTGTTATATAAAATACATATAGTTAATTATTTAGCAAGAAGATAAAATATCTTTTTAAAAAAGTTTTTGTTCTCATTACATCTATTTCAGGGTGGAAATTTAAAAAATTTTTAGTATATAAATGAAAAATCTCTCTTTTACATTAATATTTTGGCCAAATAAATTAGGCGGAGAATTTCTCTCATGTTGCAATGGGAACCTACCAAAAAGATATAATACTGACATGGTGGGCTATTTTCTGTTATAATTATTTTAGAGAGAAAAATTTAATTGATGTATGATATTTATATATACTGTTGTGAAAGTTATATTTCCACCATCTTGTTAGTAGAAAGACAATTTTGTTTTGATCTGTATCCATTTGTAACAGTCTTAAATTTATGACTTTAAAAGGCTGATGCAGTTTGAATGATCAGGGATTATTTTAGAGTGTTTTCCACTTCAACCATCTTTTGAATTTACAAATTCATCTCTTCCTTTAAAAACCACTTTTCCTGCTTGTCTTTTGAAGCCAAGCATTTTATTTTTCATTTTATGCTGAGAGTACATTAAACTGTAGTTTATTTCAATTAATATATTTTTAGGGTTTAAGGAGGAACTATGGGAACAGATGCTATAATTTCAAATAAATCTAGATTTAATATTGATGTATCTTACTATATTGGAATTTTGAAATCTTTGTTATAAATGTTGGATTTAAATTACTACTTGCATATATGAGAGATTTGAAATATTTTATTACTTATATTCATGAATAACTTAATTTTACTTTATATTTATTTATTTTTTTTACCTTGGCTAATTTGTCTTTATATTTTATTTATTTTTTAAATATTAATTTAACCAATGTTCTTTTTTATTTTGTACATCCTACCCTTTTCTAGACCCAGAATGAACCCTTTAATGGTAGTTTTGACAGTTTTCAAGGAATTATATTCACTTGCAGAGTGAGAGACAGAGAAAAGAAAAACCTTCATATTAAATAAATGTGATATTACAAAAGTAGAGATTGTTCATAAAAAATCTTGACATCTTTTCAAAAGCTCATTAATATTACAAGAGCAAGTAATTCTAATACTTCGATTCTGTGAAATTTCACTATGTTTATTAAAAATTTAAGAGTGTTGAATTCTCTTTTATTCCAAAAATGTTTCATACTTTTCTGTAACTGCAATATTGATAAATATTTTTGAAAAATTAATTTTGAAACATTTTGCTGAAGTTATAGAAAATGTAATTAAAACCATGTGAATACATTAAGGAAAACTATATAATGAAATAATATTGTCTTTTACAGATTGCCCTGGTACTGGAAGTGCAAATGCAGGAAATGCAGCACCATGTGCTGGCTGCCCAAATCAACAGGCATGTTCTTCAGCCAGTGATACTCCAGATCCTGGTATTAAACACATTTTTTTCATGTTTTTATGATTTCATATATTTTTCTGTGATGTATTATATTTTAATTTTTTTTAAAGATATTTTTTATTTTATTATATTTTTATTAATTAGTTTAATGCAAGAGGTATTGTATCATTCCTAATTTAGTGGAGAACTGCAGAGTAAACTGATCCATAGTAAAAATCTCTATTCAAAAGTGTATCAATGTCATTTGATCTTTATAATTTAAGCAACTGTTAAGTGGATTCAAGTTTTACAGTATTGTTATAGCAAATGTATTCAACCTTTTGCAGAGTAGTCCTTTTTTGCTAAATTAATTAAATTTTCTTTGGTTATTAAATAAATGGGATTGGAGAAATTTAATATCAATTTGAGCTTTTGATACAAAATACCCAAATTTTGTCTATGGTAGTTCCAAAACATCGCACAAAGATTACTAATTACTGTGAA